>JBCFYV010001283.1:0-54420 GCA_039000515.1 Timema cristinae | reverse complement strand
CCCTAACACATTAGTGTAATGAGTCTCCTGCTTGTATATAGCCCAAAAGAGTAGTAAGACACGGTGATAGTAAACAACAGAGGGTGTACATTTTGACAGTTCTAAAGTAAATATAGTGACATTTATAACTTACATATATGCTCCAAAAGGTTTTCCTATGCGTCTCCTTTTTTATCTCATATTTTTTTACCAACCTAATAAAACAGTACTAGATGAGTAACTTTTAAAGAAAAGGCACAAGACTGGGTGGCAAAACCACAAAGTGGAAAAATCACCCCCAGACTCAACGGTTAAAGTTCGACACACTGACTGTGCGACCAGCACTATCCATTTTATCGGTCACTCAGTCCGTCGTTGGTTCCCAAGAACCAGCGATCCAGGACATGTGTTCGAATCTCAACGAGTACAAATCCTAACAGGAAAATAACCCACATCGGTGGTCGCGTGTTCTAACACGTTACTCTTGTATTAGACTGGAATGCCAGTGACGGGGATACCGGAGTTTGACTCTTGGTCTGGTGTAGTGAAGGTAGATTTTCTTACACGAAATTCCAATCTCCCTCCACGGAAATGCTGATATATTTCCTCTATGTTCTACGTTCCTCATTCCTACCCCATTAGCGTAAATCCAAAACAAAATATTGTTTTAATGTGTTCATCATACCTTGGTGGCCCGCTAGCTGCACCCACGGGTACCTCTGCTTCTTATATGTCTGGAAGAACGGAGTCCATTGAACGATGTTGCGCAGCTTCCGCCAACCAGAGGGCTGCAAGCAAACAAACACACCAATCAGAGAGGAGTACACAGGACAATCGACAAAACTCTTTCGTCCGGTACTACTCAGATCACCAAGTGATGCCAACCTTGGATTTCTCCCGCGTATTCAAAATTATATAACAGCTACCGGTGGTAAAAACTATTGACTAGGTTTCTATTAATTATGTAAAATAAATCTAAATATAGTTTTGTGTGTTTTAAGTTTTAGCCACTGCACAATATTATATAATATCTGAACTATTAATATATTTATCTTTTCCTCAGCAATAATACACAATGACCAGTAAGAATAAAACTGAAGCAAATCCTTGTGACTAAGAGCATGACGTAAAAAGATTAAGTTCCAGAGCAGAAGGTATAAGTAAAAGCATTTGCTTATTTGTGTGTGTGAATAACCTTTACCTTTTACTTCAACCTTTTGCTCATCATATTTGAAGGCTTGCTCCAATTTTATTTCATTTACAATCAGCTGTTCTTGTTTAAAAGTTTTGTTGTCACAATTTATAGGAGAGTAATAATTTACATTATCATTTTAAAATTGTATTTGTCATATTTTAATCTGTTCATTTGTGTTGTTATTAATTCTCGATTAATAACGGACATAAATCTGATAGAAAAACTTAATTCAACCCAATTTGTATAACGTGACCTAACTAACCCAGAAAAAATTAAAGTAGATAAAGATCATAACAGTTTAATTGAAAACTCAATTGAAACTGAAAGTTCAGTATGAGGAAATTAAGTTATTTTTCATTAATTTAATTTATTAAATCAATCAAATTGGATTGTTTTTCTCTCATTTGTTCTCCTACGACACTCAGTCTACCCTGTGCTTCCTTCCTCATCTCCTTCAAATACCTCTTCCTCATTCTCGTCATCCCCATTTTCTTCTGGAAAATCGTCATCAGCCAAATACTTTGCTATATTGTGCAAAATTACGCAGCACACAATGATTTTAGGAACTTTTTCAAATGAGAATCTGCATGGTTACTGCAGTATGGGAAAACGCCTCTTCAACCGGCCAAAACAGTGCTATATTATTACTCTTTCTGATTTAAAAAATCTGTTAAATTTAGTACTCCATCTGGTATTTGGATTTAAATATGGTGTTATCAACCATGGTTCAATTCCATATCCTGAATCTTCTAATAAAATGCAATTTTTAATTTTTTTTTAATTTCTCCCTTGTAATTGAGTTATTCCAAATTATTTCATCGTGTACAGAGTCAGGCCAGCTTACATCAATGCTTGTAAATATTTCTCAAGCATTACAAGTTAATTGTACATTTAGTGGCAACCCCCTTTCTGTTGATACATTCATCACCACGTGTTCACTGGGGTTTTGAATCTTCATATGCGTACAGTCTAAAACTCCAATACATGTTGGACATTTAAATCGATTCTGCTACTCAGCTTTTTTTTTCTCTGGATTTCTTGAAACGATGATGGAAACTTTATCCACACAACAGATTTTTCAATAATTTTATCTGATACATAATTAACTGTTTTACTCGCAGTCGTTTGGTGAACCTTAACCTCTTGTGCAACACCCGACTGGTATCCAGGGTTTGCCACATACCACAAAAATATCTGAAGTTTTTTTCTCTTTTTCTCTTCTCTCATCTCTTTCGCTAATAAAGTGTTTTCTCAACCATGATAAATTATCTTCCTAGAATCTATATAAAATTGGTATAATCGCAAATTTCAGGCACTAAACGCGGTTTGTACACCTTTCTTTTACCCAAATTTATCTTAACTTGTGCCATTTTCAAAAATGAGTCTACTATTAAGCAGACTTCACTTTTTTTTGAAGGATTTGCTTCAAGTAAGGACACTTTGCTTCTTTTTATTCATATGAAAAAATGAGTAAAAGGATTTGCTCTGAGCCAATGCTATTCTCATTTTTAATGAGCTTCTTATTTTCTATTCATACACATTGAAGAATTTGCTTCAAAAAGGTGAAGCGTAAGCATTTGCTAAATTTTATTATTATGGCCCAATAACTCTGTTTTTTGTCTATCTATTTATATTAATGTGTGCCTGTTAGTTATAGTCAAATTATGTCACAGAAAAGCCGGGATCTAAATCCAACTAATGTTAGCGCAGTTTAGTCTAACGTAAAGGTTCTCTCCTCGTGGTTTTTGGTGGAAGCTATCAAGATGATACAGTTAGCTTAGTGTAAGAGTTGCCCAGGAGATGGCATTCACGTCACGTGAAGGGTACCACGTGTTCTACACAACCAATCATGTTGCGAGCAACGTCAACCGGGCTTTCGCACTTAAAAAAAAAACATTTTTGCTCACGTACCCTCAGATATAATTTAGCTTCAACTTTATACCGTCAACCTCGGTGGTCTTGAGGTAAGTACTCGCCTCAGAACCCGATGTTTGTGGGTTCAAAACCCAGCCGGGGTTGAGGGATTTTTCTTGAGCGATAAAAATCCATATCACAACTTCCTTTGGAGGGGAACTAGAGCCATACGTCCAATGTTGATTGTGGCATGTAAAAGAACCCTGGAAGGTATGTGAAAATACCTTTTCCGGCAAAATTGATAGGCTCTTTCTCTCTCGCTCATAGAAATTCATTGTAGAAAGGAACGGGGAGCCACAACACTTCCTGAACTGCCCTAATACGTGTGATTTCTATCAGATGGTGCAGGTAGTACTAACCAACCGAAGGGCTGAGTGCATGCCCAGCTCCGGATGGAAGGAAATCATACCAAACCAACCTGCGAGTTATTGACTTAATAAGTATATAAGTTGTGATAATAATCGTATATAAGTTGTGATAGTCGTATATAACGTATAAGAGTTGAATTAGAAATATTGTAGTGTCAGTAACCAGCGCTATAGTTGGTATGTCCGTGTTCGATGCCCGTGTGGCTCACGTACCTCCTTCATTTTATCAACACGGCAATCCACTAGTAATACTTCTAAACGTTATTCAAACTTAGAATTGTTCATGACCCGAAGAGTCAGAGTAACGTCCGTGACACGATAGATGGACTTGCTTTCTTGTCCCTGCGAGTCAATCTTTTATCACCCACTTTAGTGGCCACGTGGTCTAACGCACTACTCTCGCAATATAATGCGCTGTCGATGACAGGGAAATCGAGGTTCAAATCTCGGTCGGGTGTAATGAGGGTGGCTTTTCAAAGGTGGTTTCCCACTTTCCATCCATGCAAATGATGATACACTTCCTATAAATATAACCTCCATAGTCGCTAAAACAATCAGCGTAATTAGTACATAAGCGTATAACCGGAACTAGTAGTAAGACGCGGTGCGGTAGTCAGACCAATCAACGAGAGGCGGGTTCTCAAAGCTGGGATTATTTATATTTTCACACGTACTTGGGAAAAAAATAGTTGTGGAATTAAATGTTTAGTTTCTGACACTCAAGTTTAGCTTCTTCAATTTTAATTTTATACAATGCGATTGGTTCGGCAAAACATTGACAAAATACTGCTTCCTGAGGGAGTTACAACTACAAATAAAGTACCCTAAACTTTCACCGCTCTAACCCTTTTAATAAATTGTCTGTAACTCAATTTTATTTTCTGAAAACACATTTTAAAAATCTACTAACTTTCAGTATAATAAATGTTTTGTGAAACGCTTTATAAGTGCATTATTTTAAAATATAATATTCTATGAGCATGTAGCCCGAACGGGTAGTAAGTAATACGTGGTTATAAAATATATATATAAGCTATGAATCTTGTTATTTTAATTTATAAACGTGTTAGATTCTATTGTGTTTATTTTGTTGTTAATCATCACAGCAGTCACGACACCGAAATATACCGAACTCAGAATGTCAGCACAAATATACACTATAGTTGTATTTTCAAGTATCTGCAACAAATGTTGTAAATTACTTTGCTGCTTTAGCATAGGCCTAAACAGGGTAATTGATACAAAACAAAAAATTACTGGTCATGGGGGGGGGGGGGGTGACCTGGTGGTCTAGGGGTAAGGTGTCAGACTTCTGTACTGGCGGCCGGGGTTCAATCCTCGGTCCCGGCTGTAACGTTATAGGGGGGTAGTATTATAACCTCACTCCCACGATGACCAACTCAGTCGATAGAGCACCTAAAAAAAAAACAGACTCTAACCTCTCGAGGTATCCGTGGTGATGTAGCAAGGAAGGATATTTTTGTGGCTTTAATGTGGCCCAGTAGCGATAGACATAATTAGCAGGTAAACTTACCCTCTGATATGTATCCACGGTAATCCTGTAGCTCGTCGTGAAGTGCTAAATTCTAGTGAAATAAACGGGTGGGCGCCAGTGAGTTAAGTGATACTCACAAATTAAATTACTCTTATTATGAGCTTGAAAAAGGGACCAACAATCTCACCAGAAGGGTGGAACATAAATGTAACCAAAATAGAAGTAAAGGAAAAGAAAAAAGTCATATTATAAGTATAGTGAAATTTTAAATATCTAAGATTCAAATAATCAAATAGTGTATATATATATATATTTTAATTGTGGCAGTTGTTATTTTAAAAGAAAGTCCTACCTATCCGGTACCAGAGTAATTTATAAAATCTAAGCCGTGAAACATTGCTGCATAAGAACCTTTAAGTAAAATAACATATAAATTGGTGGTAACTGCGAATTAGTGGTCCTGAACTGTCAATAATAATAAAAATATCCCACGCGTTTTACTGTAGTATTTGAGGTGATGATGCCAAACACAAGTTGCATACCCTTCTCTGATAATGTCTGTAGCACACACACTTTTAGGTCTTCAAAAATGAACAATCTTCCCCGTTTCAGAGAAAATTGAGGTCCAGTCCTCGACTTTAACCGGCGCTCGCTGATAGAACGAAAAACTTCGTACTTCAAATCCAATCCTTGTAAAATTATAGAGGTTTATAGGGAGGATGGATGGCATTAATTATTTAAAGCTGCCATCAGGGGATGCAACATATGTAAACTAATTGTAATGTCCCGCCTCCTTTATGAACACATGAATTAGGACGGGATATTGTTTACACGGCAAAGATTTATCTGATTTCCAAACCCTTCCTTCACCTCTGACAAGACATCTTGTGAATGTGGGGAATGTCAGGCCTCCACCGTGGTTCGGATTCCACGTTAAGCTGTAGGTCCTCCATTTCATCTCACAATCACCCTACCATTACACATTAACGTAAGTGCGTACAACCCAAACGGGTAGTAAGACGCGGTGATAATAATAATAATAATAATAATAATAATACTGGCCATAGAGAAAAAATTTCAGAGTAAACCCTACCAGGTTTCAAACTCAGGGCCCAACTCCTGACTGAGCCATGCAATGATGGATGATTCACTCTCTGAAATACTAAACATCAACAAATGAAGGTGGCAACGGCAACAAAGGCAGCCCCAGCATACTTCCCTTGTTAGCCCTCCCTCCCCCTATAAACATTCAGCCATGCTATAAACATTCTCTACCAAAATGTTTAAAACCTACTCATTATTAGAGACTCTTTGTTTGTCTAATGACCTTAAATGGTGGCCTCCTGAGTCCGAACCTGATATATTTGATATGTGGGGATGAGTCCAGATTGCCGACATGTCATGTTGCTTTGCCATCCCGCTCATAATATGATAATAGGTCCACGGGTAGCTAACAGTCGTACGTTCTTTCAGTCTTATCAGTCTTAATTTAACTAAATTACCTACATGAGTGTCTCTAGGTGAGGTTAGGTTAGGCTATAGTAGGTTTGGTTAGGTTATGTCAGGCTAAGTTAGTTTAGGGTAAGCTTGGTCAGGAGGAAAGTCACGGTGACCGGTGGGTGCTGCCAGGAACACCTTCCACCCATGTCCCCACCCTCACGTAGTAATACCCGTGAGTTGCTTTTTTACTTGTTCGCAATCAGGATACACCCCTTAAATAGCCATCAAAAACCAATCCAATAAAAGTTTAAATTTACGTTTTACGATCATGCTTTTAACGGCTAGTTGTAGTTTATATATAAAAAAGGAGCGTACCAAGGTGCATTTATATAGAATTCAATTTAAGAAGCAGATCATTACATTTAATTAAGGCCATTAATATCTCTAGCAACGACGGTTATTAACAAAACCGGTCAACAAACTATCAACTCTATATAACTTAACAGAGGTCCGACTGAGTTATTTTGCAGCCACTTTATCTCATTCGACATGTGACTGCTCTGCTGTATTTTATCGCAAGACAGGCACCAGTTTGCACCAACAAAATTAAAGCTAGGAAAACATTTTTTTTTAAATCATTATTCGGTTTGTTAAATCAAAAGAATATAAATGTTGCTCAACTAGTGAACCTTCTTTTCTTAAGGTGAAAGTGTAGAAGACGCCAGAATAGGTAAGAGTTTTTGCAGTTTTAATACCAAAACTTTTTTTGGTCTACACAAATCAAATATTGCTTCAGTATAAACATAGATTTTAATTTTTTACATATGGGGATACCAAAAGTTATTGAATATTTGTCAAAATGTCCTGGAATTTACTGACAACTTTTCTCTTAATTTAAAAAGTGTATAATCTAATACCACTATTATCATGACAGATATTCAAGAACTGTTTGTATCACTATGTGAAGAAAATTAAACTTTGTGTTCGTAATGAAGCAATATTTTATTTATTTTGGCCCAAAAAAATGTTTTGCGACAAAAACTGAGAAAAAAACGGGCCTTTTCTTGCGTCCTCTTCACTCCCACTTGAACTGGAGATATAAACGCTAGGTCAGTGACTTCATTGACTATATCTCTGATGAGAGGTCCTAGCATTGCAGCCCACATCGATGGGCACGCAGACTAAGTCATCAGTTTCATCTAAGCTAGTTTTCTTGCTACACAGAGGTTGAGGTTTGAATATCAGCCGGGTGAATCGAGGGGGATTTATCCCTAAATAGTTTCCCACTGTCACTCCATGCCAAAGGAGGGTACGTTTTATATAAAATATACCTTCCTTCCCGCCCACCCCTTTAGTATTAATATACGACGGATAGTAAGACACGATGCACAACAAACTTTTTTTAGTCAACATTTATAGCATTTTACTAGAGTTATTTTATGGGTATTGATAGTATTTATAAGAAATGACAGCTGCATATTATATGACTTGACTTACAAATATGTAAAAGGATATCTAGTACCTTTTCTAGCTGTCGTATAAAGTCCTTCCTATGAAAATTATAATTTAGGATTGTCGAATACACCGTTAATAATTTGTACGAAACAGGCATTGAGTGCGTTAAAAACCCAAAACAAACAAATATAATTTTATTCACGATTGCATTCTCTGATAAAATATGTTAAATAAAAGTGAGAGTCGTGTACAGTTTCTTTCACAAAAGTGGAAGGATAATTAGGACTCTAAAAGTATCAATGTAAGCCAGCAACGTTTTTGTGACCACCACTGTCCACTGTACACGATCATAAACCTGCGGGTTTATAGATAAACAATTATAGCGATAATATTTTGACACGCCACCCTTTCCCACGCCCCTTAATGGTTGGCGGTTTAATAGCAAGCCACCTATTCCGTTGGGAATCGAACCTACAATCATCTTACAAAGTTTCAACATTAACAAGATGTAATCTGTTGGGAGGATCATAAACTGCGCCAGAGATTCGAACCCGATAACTTTCCGCTTACATCTCGGCTAGTTAACCTGGTTTATTGCTGTGTTTGAAGATCTAGTTTGGTTCATTTAGATGCAAATAACAGTGTTACGCTATCACTTCTTGATGAGATTTACTACACGAGATGTAAATCGCAGAATTATTTATCCGAATATGTTTCTTTTTTTTAAAAAAATTATTATATTATATTGCCACTGCATTTTTCGACCTATCTGCTTATTTAAATTGATGGGTTAAGGATTAAGAAGGTAGATAATACTTAGCATCGCGTCTTATTACCCGTTCAGTTTATACGCTTAAGTACTAATTAGGACTATGTTCATGGGTTAGGAATAGGAAAATGTTAATATAGAGGAAGGGAACATGCATTTGCGTGGAGGCAGAGTGGGAAAACATTTAGGAAAAGCCACCCCCAGTTCACCCGATGGAGATTCAAACCTCGATCTCCCCATCCTCGGCAGTCTAGCTTAACGGGAAACTAGCGCGTTAGCTGACCACGCCAGTTAGGCGGGTATTAAGAAGGTAGAAACGAAAGGAAATGTACCCGTATAAAAATGGAGGGAGAGTGGAAAAACAGCCTTGATTACACAGTAGGTAAGGTTGTGCTATTCGAGGACACCCATTAATCACCATTTTTATGGATTCTGAGATGACAGGGGGATGGGGTGATAGGAAGGGTTGTAGCATGAGTGCATGAGGGGGAGGGAGGGAGGGATGGAGGAGGGGGGGGATGGAGCACCTGGGTGCGGGATAGAGTGGAGACAATATTTTTTTGGTTGAGAATACTGTTTAGCATAATTGAGAGGGTTGTAGGTTGGTGGATGGAGGACTTGGGGGGAGGGGGAGGGGCAGAGGACACGACTGGGATGCGCGGAGGGCTATGGATGGTTGAGAGGGGGGCGGGGGAGACTAGCATACGGGGAACAGGGTTTTCTCTCCCTCTCTCTCCGCAAATGCGGGTCGTCTCTCGGTCTCGATGTGTAGGTGTATTCTAGGTAGTAAAACGTATCATGGATTGGGATCCTGGGTAGTATGCTACCTTAGTACAGCAAAGTTAAGACCCTCTACATAAAACTTCAATACCGCGGAGGTTTTTAGTTTCAAAAAAACAGAATACCACTCTTGAGTAGACCCGACCTAGATTCGAACCCTAGATGCGACCACCGGAGGGGATCTGAGTGGTCAGTCCTAGGTTGAATCCCTAGATCACAGGAAACAACCTAACGGAACAGGCTACTGATCTAGAAGTCTCGGGTTCGACCTAATGGAACAGGCTACTGATCTAGATGTCTCGGGTTCGGAACAGGCTACAGATCCCTAGGTCCCAGGTTGAATGCCTAGATCACAGGAAACAACCTAACGGAACAGGCAACTGATCTAGAAGTCCCGGGTTCACAGGAAACGACCTAATGGAACAGGCTACTGATCTAGATGTCTCGGGTTCAACCTAATGGAACAGGCTACTGATCTAGATGTCTCGGGTTCGGAACAGGCTACAGATCCCTAGGTCCTAGGTTGAATCCCTAGATCACAGGAAACAACCTAACGGAACAGGCAACTGATCTAGAAGTCCCGGGTTCACAGGAAACGACCTAATGGAACAGGCTACTGATCTAGATGTCTCGGGTTCAACCTAATGGAACAGGCTACTGATCTAGATGTCTCGGGTTCGGAACAGGCTACAGATCCCTAGGTCCTAGGTTGAATCCCTAGATCACAGGAAACAACCTAACGGAACAGGCAACTGATCTAGAAGTCCCGGGTTCACAGGAAACGACCTAATGGAACAGGCTACTGATCTAGATGTCTCGGGTTCACAGGAAACAACCTAATGGAACAGGCTACAGATCCATAGGTCCCAGGTTCAATCCCTAGATCATAGGATAACAGTATGAAGCCTGGACCAGATTGAAGACAAGCACTCTTACAATATGAAGTAGAATCAGATTGAAGATAAGCACTCTTACAATATGAAGTAGGATCAGATTGGATACAAGCACTCTAACACTATGAAGTAGAATCAGATTGAAGATAAGCACTCTATCAATAAGAAGTACCAGTTTGAGACATGAAGATCCAGTTTGAGACATGAAGATCCAGATTGAGACATGAAGACCTAGTTTGAGATATGAAGATCCAGTTTGATACATGGAGAACCAGATTGAGATAAGGAGACTCAGATTGAGACATGAAGACCCAGATTGAGACATGAAGACCAAGTTTGAGACATGAAGATCCAGTTTGAGACATGAAGATCCAGTTTAAGACATGGAGACCCACATTGAAACATGGGGAACAAGATTGAGACATGGAGACCCAGATTGAGACATGAAGACTTCCCATTGAGACATGGAGACCTAGTTTGAGACAAGAAGATCCAGATTGAGACATGAAGATCCAGTTTAAGACATGGAGACCCAGATTGAGACATGGAGGCCCAGATTGAGACATGAAGATCCAGATTGAGACATGGAAACTCAGATTGAGACATGAAGATCCAGATTGAGACATGAAGACTCCCATTGAGACATGGAGACCTAGTTTGAGACATGAAGATCCAGTTTGAGACATGAAGATCCAGTTTAAGACATGGAGACCCAGATTGAGACATGAAGATCCAGTTTGATGCATGGAGAACCAGATTGAGACATGAAGACTCAGATTGAGACGTAACGATCATGTTTGAGACATGAAGACTAAGATTGAGACATGAAGACTAAGATTGAAACATGAAGACTCCCATTGAGACATGAAGATCCAGATTGAGACATGAAGATCCAGATTGAGACATGAAGATCCAGTTTGATACATGGAGAACCAGATTGAGACATGAAGATCCAGATTGAGACATGAAGATCCAGATTGAGACATGAAGATCCAGATTGAGACATGAAGACTAAGATTGAGACATGAAGACCTAGTTTGAGACATGAAGATCCAGTTTGATACATGGAGAACCAGATTGAGACATGAAGACCCAGATTGAGACATGAAGACCCAGATTGAGACATGGAGACCCCGATTGAGACATGAAGATCCAGATTGAGGCATGAAGACTCCCATTGAGACATGGAGACCTAGTTTGAGACAAGAAGATCCAGATTGAGACATGAAGATCCAGTTGGATACATGGAGAACCAGATTGAGACATGGAGGCCTAGATTGAGACATGAAGACCCAGATTGAGACATGAAGACCCAGATTGAGACATGAAGATCCAGATTGAGGCATGAAGACTAAGATTGAAACATGAAGACTCCCATTGAGACATGAAGATCCAGTTTGAGACATGAAGATCCAGATTGAGACATGAAGACCTAGTTTGAGACATGAAGATCCAGTTTGATACATGGAGAACCAGATTGAGACATGAAGACTCAGATTGAGACGTAACGATCATGTTTGAGACATGAAGACTAAGATTGAGACATGAAGATCCAGATTGAGCCATGAAGATCCAGTTTGATACATGGAGAACCAGATTGAGACATGAAGACCCAGATTGAGACATGAAGATCATGTTTGAGACATGGAGACCCCGATTGAGACATGAAGATCCAGATTGAGGCATGAAGACTCCCATTGAGACATGGAGACCTAGTTTGAGACAAGAAGATCCAGATTGAGACATGAAGATCCAGTTTGATACATGGAGAACCAGATTGAGACATGGAGGCCCCGATTGAGACATGAAGACCCGGATTGAGACATGAAGATCATGTTTGAGACATGGAGACCCATATTGAAACATGAAGATCCAGATTGAAACATGAAGACTCCCATTGAGACATGAAGATCCAGTTTGATACATGGAGAACCAGATTGAGACATGGAGGCCCCGATTGAGACATGAAGACCCAGATTGAGACATGAAGATCATGTTTGAGACATGGAGACCCATATTGAAACATGAAGATCCAGATTGAGGCATGAAGACTAAGTTTGAAACATGAAGACTCCCATTGAGACATGAAGATCCAGTTTGATACATGGAGAACCAAATTGAGACATGGAGGCCCCGATTGAGACATGGAGAACCAGATTGAGACATGGAGACCCATATTGAGACATGAAGATCCAGATTGAGGCATGAAGACTAAGATTGAAACATGAAGACTCCCATTGAGACATGAAGATCCAGATTGAGACATGAAGACCTAGTTTGAGACATGAAGATCCAGTTTGATACATGGAGAACCAGATTGAGACATGGAGACCCAGATTGAGACATGAAGATCCAGATTGAGACATGAAGACTAAGATTGAGACATGAAGACCTAGTTTGAGACATGAAGATCCAGTTTGAGACCTGAAGATCCAGATTGAGATATGGAGACCAACATTGAAACATGGAGAACAAGATTGAGACATGACGAGGTAGATTGAGACATGGAGACCCAGATTGAGACATGAAGATCCAGTTTGAGACATGGAGACCCAGATTGAGACATGAAGACTAAGATTGAAACATGAAGACTCCCATTGAGACATGAAGATCCAGATTGAGACATGAAGACATAGTTTGAGACGTGAAGATCCAGTTTGATACATGGAGAACCAGATTGAGACATGGAGACCCAGATTGAGACATGAAGACTAAGATTGAAACATGAAGACTCCCATTGAGACATGAAGATCTAGTTTGAGACCTGAAGATCCGGATTGAGATATAGAGACCGACATTGAAACGTGGAGAACAAGATTGAGACATGAAGAGGTAGATTGAGACATGGAGGCCCGGATTGAGACATGAAGACTCCCATTGAGACATGGAGACCTAGTTTGAGACATGAAGATCCGGTTTGATACATGGAGAACCAGATTGAGACATGGAGGCCCAGATTGAGACATGAAGACCCAGATTGAGACGTGACGATCATGTTTGAGACATGGAGACCCAGATTGAGACATGAAGATCCAGATTGAGACATGAAGATTCAGTTTGAGACATGGAGACCTCCCCATTGAGACATGGAGACCCAGATTGAGACATGAAGATCCAGATTGAGACGTGAAGATCCAGTTTGAGACATGGAGGCCCAGATTGAGACATGAAGACCTAGTTTGAGACATGGAGATCCAGATTGAGACGTGAAGATCTAGTTTGAGACATGGAGAGCCCCATTGAGACATGAAGATCTAGTTTGAGACATGGAGAGCCCCATTGAGACATGAAGATCTAGTTTGAGACATGGAGAGCCCCATTGAGACATGAAGATCTAGTTTGAGACATGAAGATCCAGTTTGAGACATGGAGACCCAGATTGAGACATGAAGACCCATCTGTTGGTAATACTAGGTGGTCCATGAGTTATAGATGGATAGTTAGATATTACAATCGCAGCAGGAATGTGATATTTTGATGAATGGAAATACTAAATTATCTTACCTACCGTAGCAAGTATTATTTTCACCGCGTTACGTGCCTTATCACGGATGACAGAGAGAGGTGATGAGTTCGGGTTCTCCCTCTCTCTCATCAAGGGTCTCTAAACCTTCCTAATTCCTACACGGTCTAAAACCATGGGAATTAAGGATATGACAAGTATATCTCTCCCTCTCTCAAAGTCTTAGTCTTTTCACGGGTCTCGAACCCTCGGTGAGGGTTTCCAGGTGGTTACTGTTGTAATACTGTGGGTCTCCAGCTGGTTACTGTTGTAATACTGTGGGTCTCCAGGTGGTTACTGTTGTAATACTGTGGGTCTCCAGGTTGTTACTGTTGTAATACTGAGGGTCTCCAGGGGATTACTGTTGTAATACTGAGGGTCTCCAGGTGGTTACTGTTGTAATACTGTGGGTCTCCAGATGGTTACTGTTGTAATACTGTGGGTCTCCAGGTGGTTACTGTTGTAATACTGAGGGTCTCCAGGTGGTTACTGTTGTAATACTGAAGGTCTCCTGTTGGTTACTGTTGTAATACTGTGGGTCTCCAGGGGACTAATTTTGTAGGTAATTGTTTCAGACCTCTATAAATCTGAATGTTGGAGTGACTACTACATGTGTCATCTGATATCCTCTGTCAGCTGTTATAGCTCGCATCTACCCAAGCAGGGAGACACTAAGCCAGCATATTCAAGTGGATGTAAATGGTCTCATGAATAAAATACACCATACGTGCAAATATTATAATGGGGTTAGCTCTTCAAAGTTCAAAAAAATATTATTTCCAGATATGACAAGTATATTCTCCCTCTCACAGGTCTCGAAGTATCCAGCAAATGTGGGTTCACTTCCCAATTCCTATCTCCCTCCGATGGTCAGGTGTGTTAGGATAACCGAACTTAATCAATGAATTGTTTTCAGGTTAAATGTGAATAGTTACACCCGTATGTGTATAGGTGTGTGTGTGTGTGTTTTAGGATAACCGTACTTAATCAATGAATTGTTTTCAGGTTAACAATACGAGGTTCGAACCTTGCTTCCCAGGATAATTGTACTCGAAACTAATATGGCTCATTCATGCGGAGGGAGTAAACATTGAATTGTTTTCAGGAACAGGCTACAGATCCATAGGTCCTAGGTTCAATCCCTAGATCACAGGAAACAACCTGGATATGACAAGTATATCTCTCTCTCTCTCTCGGTATGGAACACCCGGGTGGAGGGGTTATCTCTCGCATCGTGACGTAGCGTTTTAAACCCCATGGATAGGGTTGTAAGGTGTCCCACACGGTAAAGTGTGTCGCGGGGGACTTGACCTAGTGACTACGGTGCACAGCTGCTCTTGAAAGAGCCGTACATTATCATAACAGTCAAGGTATTAGAACATAAATTTCTTGAGGGTCTAGATCTGTGTACTTTGTAGGAGGTCTTCGGACGGTTCTCTCTCTCTCTCTCCCAGGGGTCGGAGAGTTTCTCTCTCTGGGAGGCGTACGTCCGGTAAATGGTAGGTCTGCCCTTTATTACCGTTGTCCTGCACGAGTCTTCGTGGGAGGGAAGGGATCAGCTCCTGAATTATATCATCGTGAACCCCTTGATCTTTTTTCCTCAACACCTGACCCATGATTGAGAATGGTGTCTCTTCATGCTAGGCTGGAGTTATTTAAGAATGCCTCTGATTCTAATCACCGGAGCGCTCGGAGAGGCTATGACCCTGCAGGAGGGTTGGGTAGAGAATCTTGATTATAAGCTTCCTCCTCCCCTCCCGCTTCACACGAGAACATCTGCGTGAGATGAACAATATATATAGATCTGAACTTCTAGGCGGGCTCATCTGCATTCATCCCGGCAAACAGTAGCTTCAGAGCGTGTCGCTATGTTGATCGATGTGCAAGGATATTCGGGTGAAGAAATATCATTCGTTTTCAAAGAGGTGAGTGTTTTACATTTTGAACATTTCGAGGAAATAAACTATAAGTTTCTTCCGCCGTGTAAGTTGGATAAGCTCTCTGTTTCGACTATGGAAAATATAGAGTGGGTAAGAACTCGTCATCATGGACTATCTTGGAGTGAGGGTGATATACCATACGCCAATCTACGTTCTACCATAATCCCCCATCTGGAACGGTACGGGTCACGAGTATCGATCTATATCAAAGGAGCGGAGAAGTTAACTTGGCTAGAGAAACTCATAGGTTCCGATACAGACAAGTATGAGTTTTTCGAGTTAGGCGAACTTGGATGTCCTTCCCTGAGAAAGCTAAAAAAAACTGTACAACGCGAACAAGTGCGCTACTCATTACGCTAGCTTCTATTCTTGTGCTACGGAAAATGTTCTACTACTTAAAGAATGGTTTAAATCTACCCATGCAGAACTTTTACGATCCGACTAGGAGAGGAGTTGAAGAGAGTGTATTTAACCAATTTTAAGGTAATTAATTAAGATTGTTTGAACTTTGGTTAAAAAAGTAATTAATGGACTTTGTGTTTTTAAGGTAATGTAATTAACACTTTAAATGTATGAATCTTGTAAAAGAATTAATGAAAAGGTAATTAATTTGACTAATCCGATATTGTTAGCTTCTCCATAATCCTGCCTCATTTAAACATTGTTCGAACATTAGTTAATTCAATATTCAAATGAAGTAACTGATTTAGGAATGGTTTAAATCTACACATGCAGAACTTTTACGATTCTACTAGGTGAGGAGTTGAAGAGAGTGTATTTAACCAATCTCCTTGTTACATCCTCATTTAAAGGTAATTCATTTAATGGTAATTCAATATTCAAATGAAGTAACTTTTTGTTTTTAAGGTAATTAATGGTCAAACTTTGTTTTTAAGGAGGATTGTTTGAACTTTGCTTAATTCAATATTCGGATGAATTTTTAAGGTAATTAATGGCTGAACTTCGTAATGTAATTAACTTTTTTAAATGTATGAATCTTGTAAAAGAATTAATGAAAAGGTGATTAAGACCGTTTGAACTTTGGCTAATGTAATTAATGGGCTGTATGTTTATGATCGAACTTTAACGTACTAAGCTGATAAATGATAGAACTTTAAAGGTGATTAAGTTTTTTTGAACTTTGGCTAATTCAATATTCAAATGAAGTAACTGATTTAGGAATGGTTTAAATCTACACATGCAGAACTTTTACGATTCTACTAGGTGAGGTGTTGAAGAGAGTGTATTTAACCAATCTCCTTGTTACATCCTCATTTAATGGTAATTTGAACTTTGGCTAATTCAATATTCAAATGAAGTAACTGTTTGTTTTTTAAGGAGGATTGTTTGAACTTTGCTTAATTCAATATTCAGATGAATTTTTAAGGTAATTAATGGTTGAACTTCGTAATGTAATTAACTTTATTAAATGTATGAATCTTGTAAAAGAATTAATGAAAAGGTGATTAAGATCGTTCGAACTTTGGCTAATGTAATTAATGGACTGTATGTTTATGGTTGAACTTTGCTGTACTAAGCTAATAAATGACTGAACTTTGCCTGTGTTTTAGAAAAATATTGTTAGCTTCGTTATAATCCAGTCTCATTTAAAGGGGATTAAGATTTTTTGAACTTTGGCTAATGGTATTCAAATATGAACCGCTCTGATGTAAAAAAAAAGCTACTGGTTGTCGGGATGAATGTAGAGGGACTTGATATAGCAATTTAGCCAATGTAATTAATGCACTGTATGTTTATGGTTGAACTTTTTTAAAAATGTATGAATCTTGTAAAAGAGGTGATTAAGACCGTTCGAACTTTGGCTAATGTATGTTTATGATCGAACTTTAACGTACTAAGCTGATAAATGATAGAACTTTAAAGGTGATTAAGTTTTTTTGAACTTTGGCTAATTCAATATTCAAATGAAGTAACTGATTTAGGAATGGTTTAAATCTACACATGCAGAACTTTTACGATTCTACTAGGTGAGGTGTTGAAGAGAGTGTATTTAACCAATCTCCTTGTTACATCCTCATTTAATGGTAATTTGAACTTTGGCTAATTCAATATTCAAATGAAGTAACTGTTTGTTTTTTAAGGAGGATTGTTTGAACTTTGCTTAATTCAATATTCAGATGAATTTTTAAGGTAATTAATGGTTGAACTTCGTAATGTAATTAACTTTATTAAATGTATGAATCTTGTAAAAGAATTAATGAAAAGGTGATTAAGATCGTTCGAACTTTGGCTAATGTAATTAATGGACTGTATGTTTATGGTTGAACTTTGCTGTACTAAGCTAATAAATGACTGAACTTTGCCTGTGTTTTAGAAAAATATTGTTAGCTTCGTTATAATCCAGTCTCATTTAAAGGGGATTAAGATTTTTTGAACTTTGGCTAATGGTATTCAAATATGAACCGCTCTGATGTAAAAAAAAGCTACTGGTTGTCGGGATGAATGTAGAGGGACTTGATATAGCAATTTAGCCAATGTAATTAATGCACTGTATGTTTATGGTTGAACTTTTTTAAATGTATGAATCTTGTAAAAGAGGTGATTAAGACCGTTCGAACTTTGGCTAATGTATGTTTATGATCGAACTTTAACGTACTAAGCTGATAAATGATAGAACTTTAAAGGTGATTAAGTTTTTTTGAACTTTGGCTAATTCAATATTCAAATGAAGTAACTGATTTAGGAATGGTTTAAATCTACACATGCAGAACTTTTACGATTCTACTAGGTGAGGTGTTGAAGAGAGTGTATTTAACTAATCTCCTTGTTACATCCTCATTTAATGGTAATTTGAACTTTGGCTAATTCAATATTCAAATGAAGTAACTGTTTGTTTTTTAAGGAGGATTGTTTGAACTTTGCTTAATTCAATATTCAGATGAATTTTTAAGGTAATTAATGGTTGAACTTCGTAATGTAATTAACTTTATTAAATGTATGAATCTTGTAAAAGAATTAATGAAAAGGTGATTAAGATCGTTTGAACTTTGGCTAATGTAATTAATGCGCTGTATGTTTATGGTTGAACTTTGCTGTACTAAGCTAATAAATGACTGAACTTTGCTTAGTTTGATATATTAGTAATCCAGTCACTAACTAAGCAATTTAGCCAATGTATGTACTAAGCTAATAAATGACTGAACTTTGCCTAGGTTGTTTTTTTTTAAGATAATAAATGACTGAACTCTAAGCAACCACCTTTAAACTTTGACGAACGCGATGATAGATATCGTAGATGAAAGTTCTAATTGATTTAAATCTTAAGTGTTAAGCTGGTTCGAACCTAATGATGTAAACAAATCTTTTTAAAGATTTTAAAAGATTATTAAAGCAACCACCTTTAAACTTTGACGAACGCGATGATAGATATCGTAGATGAAAGTTCTAATTGATTTAAATCTTAAGTGTTAAGCTGGTTCGAACCTAAAGATTTTAAAAGATTATTAACTAATACCATCATCATACGCGCTACCAGGGCGAGCTGATGGTCTAGGTGTAAGGTGTCAGACTTCTATGCTGACGGTCGGGGTTCAAACCTCAGTCCCGCCACAAACCCTTCCCTCACCGAGGAATGCCAGACCGCCACCGTTAAACTGCTCGCAATGAAGAAGAACCCTCTTACCGCTGAGTTATCCAGGATTCACCCCCCGTCCCCATGATGAATGATCGTGACTCGACCGTACGAGAGACAACCCTTGACGATGGCGAGGAGATCCGGGGTGTACTGAAAGTGAATGCGAGTTCCTGGGGGTTCTAACCTTGCATACTACCCAGGATCCCAATCCATGATACATTTTACCGAGGATTGAACGCTGGACATCTAGATCTGTAGCCTGTTCCTGAAAACAATTCAATGTTTACTCTCCCCCCTCCGCATGAATGAGCCATATTAGTTTCGAGTACAATTATCCTGGGAAGCAAGGTTCGAACCTCGTATTGTTAACCTGAAAACAATTCATTGATTAAGTACGGTTATCCTAACACACACACACACACACCTATACACATACGGGTGTAACTATTCACATTTAACCTGAAAACAATTCATCGATTAAGTTCGGTTATCCTAACACACCTGACCATCGGAGGGAGATAGGAATTGGGAAGTGAACCCACATTTGCTGGATACTTCGAGACCTGTGAGAGGGAGAATATACTTGTCATATCTGGAAATAATATTTTTTGAACTTTCCAGACTTCATACTGTTAGAGTGCCTGTCTTCAATCTGGTCCAGACTTCATACTGTTAGAGTGCTTGTCTCTAATCTGTTCCTACTTCATACTGTTAGAGTGCCTGTCTCTAATCTGATCCTGCTTCATATTGTAAGAGTGCTTGTCTCCAATCTGATTCTACTTCATACTGTTAGAGTGCTTGTCTCCAAACTGATCCTACTTCATATTGTTAGAGTGCTTATCTTCAATCTGATTCTAATTCATACTGTTAGAGTGCTTGTCTCCAATCTGTTCCTACTTCATACTGTTAGAGTGCTTATCTTCAATCTGATTCTACTTCATACTGTTAGAGTGCTTATCTTCAATCTGATTTTACTTCATATTGTAAGAGTGCTTGTCTCCAATCTGTTCCTACTTCATATTGTTAGAGTGCTTTTCTTCAATCTGATTCTAATTCATAGTGTTAGAGTGCTTGTCTCCAATCTGTTCCTACATAATATTGATAGAATGCTTGTCTCCAATCTGATTCTACTTCATAGTGTTAGAGTGCTTGTATCCAATCTGTTCCTACATCATATTGTTAGAGTGCTTGTCTCCAATCTGATTCTACTTCATACTGTTAGAGTGCTTGTATCCAATCTGATCCTACTTCATATTGTTAGAGTGCTTATCTTCAATCTGATTCTAATTCATACTGTTAGAGTGCTTGTATCCAATCTGATTCTACTTCATATTGTAAGAATGCTTATCTTCAATCTGATTCTACTTCATAGTGTTAGAGTGCTTGTATCCAATCTGATCCTACTTCATATTGTAAGAGTGCTTATCTTTAATCTGATTCTACTTCATAGTGTTAGAGTGCTTGTATCCAATCTGTTCCTACATCATATTGATAGAATGCTTATCTTCAATCTGATTCTACTTCATAGTGTTAGAGTGCTTGTATCCAATCTGATCCTACTTCATATTGTTAGAGTTCTTATCTTCAATCTGATTCTATTCATACTGTTAGAGTGCTTGTCTCCAATCTGGCCCAGACATTCAATACTGTTAGAGTGCTTGTCTCCAATCTGTTCCTACTTCATATTGTAAGAGTGCTTTGTCTCAATCTGATTCTACTTCATACTGTTAGGTGCTTGTCTCCAATCTGATTCTACTTCATACTGTTTAGAGTGCTTGTCTCCAATCTGATTCTAATTCATACTGTTAGAGTTCTTTCTCCAATCTGATCCTACTTCATATTGTAAGAGTGCTTATCTTCAATCTGGTTCAGACTTCATACTGTTAGAGTGCTTGTACCCAATCTGATCCTACTTCATATTGTAAGAGTGCTTATCTTCAATCTGATCCTACTTCATATTGTAGAGTGCTTGTATCCAATCTGATCCTACTTCATATTGTAAGAGTGCTTATCTTCAATCTGGTCCAGACTTCATACTATTAGAGTGCTTGTCTTCAATCTGATCCTACTTCATATTGTAAGAGTGCTTATCTTCAATCTGGTCCAGACTTCATACTGTTAGAGTGCTTGTACCCAATCTGATCCTACTTCTATTGATAGAGTGCTTATCTTCAATCTGATCCTACTTCATATTGTAAGAGTGCTTGTATCCAATCTGATCCTACTTCATATTGTAAGAGTGTTATCTTCAATCTGACTTCTACTTCATACTATTAGAGTGCTTGTCTTCAATTGGTCAAGACTTCATACTGTTAGAGGTCCTGTCTTCAATCTGGTCAAGACTTCATACTGTTAGAGTGCTTGTCTTCAATCTGCTCCAGACTTCATACTGCTATAGTGCTTATATTCAATCTGATCTACTTCATATTGTAAGAGTGCTTGTCTCCAATATCTGTATTCTACTTCATACTGTTAGAGTGCTTGTCTCCAATCTGGTCCAGACTTCATACTGTTAGAGTGCTTGTCTCCAATCTGATCCTACTTCATACTGTTAGAGTGCTTGTCTCCAATCTGTTCCTACTTCATACTGTTTAAGGTGTTATCTTCAATCTGATTCTACTTCATACTGTTAGAGTGCTTGTCTCCAATCCGATTTTACTTCATACTGTTAGAGTGCTTGTCTCCAATCTTATCCTACTTCATATTGTTAGAGTGCTTATCTCCAATCTGATTCTAATTCATACTGTTAGAGTGCTTATCTCCAATCTGATTCTAATTCATACTGTTAGAGTGCTTATCTTCAATCTGATTCTACTTCATACTGTTAGAGTGCTTGTCTCCAATCTGTTCCTACTTCATATTGTTAGAGTGCTTATATTCAATCTGGTCCAGACTTCATAATGTTAGAGTGCTTATCTTTAATCTGATCCTACTTCATACTGTTAGAGTGCTTGTCTCCAATCTGTTCCTACTTCATAGTGTTAGAGTGCTCATCTTCAATCTGATTCTAATTCATACTGTTAGAGTGCTTGTATCCAATCTGATTCTACTTCATATTGTAAGAGTGCTTATCTTCAATCTGATTCTACTTCATAGTGTTAGAGTGCTTGTATCCAATCTGATCCTACTTCATATTGTAAGAGTGCTTGTCTCCAATCTGATTCTAATTCATAGTGTTAGAGTGCTTGTATCCAATCTGTTCCTACATAATATTGATAGAATGCTTATCTTCAATCTGATTCTACTTCATAGTGTTAGAGTGCTTGTATCCAATCTGATCCTACTTCATATTGTTAGAGTGCTTATCTTCAATCTGATTCTACTTCATACTGTTAGAGTGCTTGTCTCCAATCTGGTCCAGACTTCATACTGTTAGAGTGCTTGTCTCCAATCTGTTCCTACTTCATATTGTAAGAGTGCTTGTCTCCAATCTGATTCTACTTCATACTGTTAGAGTGCTTGTCTCCAATCTGTTCCTACTTCATAATGTTAGAGTGCTTGTCTCCAATCTGATCCTACTTCATACTGTTAGAGTGCTTGTCTCCAATCTGATCCTACTTCATATTGTTAGAGTGCTTGTCTCCAATCTGGTCCAGACTTCATACTGTTAGAGTGCTTGTCTTCAATCTGGTCCAGACTTCATACTGTTAGAGTGCTTGTCTCTAATCTGATCCTACTTCATACTGTTAGAGTGCTTGTCTCCAATCTGATTCTACTTCATACTGTTAGAGTGCTGGTCTCCAATCTGTTCCTACTTCATAGTGTTAGAGTGCTTATCTTCAATCTGATTCTAATTCATACTGTTAGAGTGCTTGTATCCAATCTGATTCTACTTCATATTGTAAGAGTGCTTATCTTCAATCTGATTCTACTTCATAGTGTTAGAGTGCTTGTATCCAATCTGATCCTACTTCATATTGTAAGAGTGCTTATCTTTAATCTGATTCTACTTCATAGTGTTAGAGTGCTTGTATCCAATCTGTTCCTACATAATATTGATAGAATGCTTATCTTCAATCTGATTCTACTTCATAGTGTTAGAGTGCTTGTATCCAATCTGATCCTACTTCATATTGTTAGAGTGCTTATCTTCAATCTGATTCTACTTCATACTGTTAGAGTGCTTGTCTCCAATCTGGTCCAGACTTCATACTGTTAGAGTGCTTGTCTCCAATCTGTTCCTACTTCATATTGTAAGAGTGCCTGTCTCCAATCTGATTCTACTTCATACTGTTAGAGTGCCTGTCTCCAATCTGATTCTACTTCATAGTGTTAGAGTGCTTGTATCCAATCTGATCCTACTTCATATTGTTAGAGTGCTTATCTTCAATCTGATTCTACTTCATACTGTTAGAGTGCTTGTCTCCAATCTGGTCCAGACTTCATACTGTTAGAGTGCTTGTCTCCAATCTGTTCCTACTTCATATTGTAAGAGTGCTTGTACCCAATCTGTTCCTACTTCTTATTGATAGAGTGCTTATCTTCAATCTGATTCTAATTCATACTGTTAGAGTGCTTGTCTCCAATCTGATCCTACTTCATATTGTAAGAGTGCTTATCTTCAATCTGGTCCAGACTTCATACTGTTAGAGTGCTTGTACCCAATCTGATCCTACTTCTTATTGATAGAGTGCTTGTATCCAATCTGATCCTACTTCATATTGTAAGAGTGCTTGTATCCAATCTGATCCTACTTCATATTGTAAGAGTGCTTATCTTCAATCTGATTCTACTTCATACTATTAGAGTGCTTGTCTTCAATCTGGTCAAGACTTCATACTGTTAGAGTGCTTGTCTTCAATCTGCTCCAGACTTCATACTGCTATAGTGATTGTCTTCAATCTGGTCCAGACTTCTAACTGTTAGAGTGCTTGTCTCCAATCTGGTCCAGACATCATACTGTTAGAGTGCTTGTCTCCAATCTGACCCTACTTCATATTGTTAGAGTGCTTGTCTCTAATCTGATCCTACTTCATATTGTTAGAGTGCTTATCTTCAATCTGATTCTAATTCATACTGTTAGAGTGCTTGTATCCAATCTGATCCTACTTCATATTGTAAGAGTGCTTGTATCCAATCTGATTCTACTTCATATTGTAAGAGTGCTTGTATCCAATCTGATTCTACTTCTTATTGATAGAGTGCTTATCTTCAATCTGGTCCAGGCTTCATACTGTTATCCTATGATCTAGGGATTGAACCTGGGACCTAGGGATCTGTAGCCTGTTCCATTAGGTTGAACCCGAGACATCTAGATCAGTAGCCTGTTCCATTAGGTCGTTTCCTGTGATCTAGGGATTCAACCTAGGACTGACCACTCAGATCCCCTCCGGTGGTCGCATCTAGGTCGGGTCTACTCAAGAGTGGTATTCTGTTTTTTGAAACTAAAAACCTCCGCGGTATTGAAGTTTTATGTAGAGGGTCTTAACTTTGCTGTACTAAGGTAGCATACTACCCAGGATCCCAATCCATGATACGTTTTACTACCTAGAATACACCTACACATCGAGACCGAGAGACGACCCACATTTGCAGAGAGAGAGGGAGAGAAAACCCTGTTCCCCGTATGCTAGTCCCCCCCGCCCGCCCCCTCTCAGCCATCCCTAGCCCTCCGCGCATCCCAGTCGTGTCCTCTCCCTCCCCCCCCCCCCCCCCCCCCCCCCCCCCCCAAGTCCTCCATCCACCAACCTACAACCCTCTCAATTATGCTAAACAGTATTCTCAACCAAAAAAATATTGTCTCCACTCTATCCCGCACCCAGGTGCTCCATCCCCCCCCCTCCTCCATCCCCCTCCCTCCCTCTGCCACCATCATGTGCTACAACCCTTCCTATCACCCCATCCCCTGTCATCTCAGAATCCATAAAAATGGTGATTAATGGGTGTCCTCGAATAGCACAACCTTACTTACTTTACACCCATCCGAGATTTGAAGTCTGGATACAATCACCAGTATATCAGAGGAGTTTGACGCGTCAGTCCGCCTGCCAACCGACGCAAGCCCGATGGTTCAAGTCAATTCAACATAGCGTTGACCTTTTTCTGACAGTTGAAATCTTAGCTGAACACAAAACATATTCTTGACTTCGCAAATATTTTTTGTTACTTTGACAATTGGTGTCAATATTGATCTTATTTCATCAAAGTGATAAAACACATATTTACAAATAAACAAAATACAAAAAAAGATTTTTTAGAAACTTTTGCCTGGTTCCAAAATAATTTTGGAACAATCAATGTCGGTGGAACCTTATTTGTGAAGACAGTGGAATGGGGCACAGTTATAAAAAAAAATTAGGTTTTTGAGGCCAAACAAACCAAAGGAAAATGTTTGAAAATTAAATGATGCCCATAAGAATCTAGAGTATGATGCAAGGTAATCTTTCAGTTTCACATTCTAGAATATCGGAAGGAAGTGGAATTCATTTAGGAGGGAGAGATTTATTGCGAGGAGGAGGATGGGGAGACGGGACGGTGCTTCTCTGACCTCTCCAGGTTCCGCCACTACTTGAAACAACTACTGTAAATGTTTGTTCTAGAGTATGGCTTCAATTTCACACAGCGCTATGTCAAGATAAAAGTAAGGTAGAATATCGCATCGGGTAATTTGTTTTGTAATAAGCCAGAATAACAAGTTACCCCAAGGACTGATGAGATACAAGAAAATAAATAAAGAACGATATGTTAATAATAACGATTATGTTCGCAAACTGCGACCATCGGTTGGCGACGGAAAAAACATATATAGCCTATTTAAATATAGTTATTATAATAGTGAGTAATATACTTAATATAATAATAAGTATAATAATTGTAAATATATTTTAGAGTAATAAACTTATATTACTACATTAAATCAGCCCTGGACAAACTACGGCCCAACACGCTATCGCTCTGTGAAAACTATAGGCCTATATATAATTCTTGAAAGTTAAATTTTAAATATAATCCTAGAAACAAAAATATCCTGCCAGCAAAATATCTATTTCATGTTCGTATTCTATTGCTTGAGACCAAAATGTAGGCCTATTTGCCCATAGCACGGTAATAAGCTTGAATGCATTCCAATTAAAACTAAATTTGTTTTCACAACATTTATTGAAAAAAAAAACGCTTGATCACTTTCCAACCATGCAAACACTGACAATACTAGAAAATAAATCTGAGGAATATCCCAAAATGATCGACGCTTTCAGCGATGAATTTTCTCCCAGATTTGTCGACTTTCACAAAATTGAAAAAGTTTTGTCGATAGTTCGCGATCCATTTTCAATTGACATTGATAGTGCTCCGATTGAACTTCACTTTGAGATGAAAGACCTGGCTCAAGGGAACTACACGGTCGTGAAGATATTTGTAAATTTTCAATTAAAAGTTAAGACTTAGATAAATTGCTCTAGAAATATATATAAAAATTAAATTTATAGATTAAACAGTTGCCAAATTGGTAGAAGGATTAAGTGAAATTAACAATTCAAAATGTATAATTTAAATATTCTTCTAGTGAAAAAACATATTGTAAGATATGAACGAACATTTATACACAATTATAATGCATCATCAACTAGACCATAAACGAGTTGATTAAAAGTCTAAAACATAGTTTGACACGTTAAAAATAGTAATACAAAAACTTTTAAGATACAATATAGTATGGTACGAAAAAATATTTTAGGTCCACATATGTTGTGAAATAAAAGAATAAAATTTAAGGTTCACACCTGTCAACCTTACATTTTATTCTTTTATGGTTATAATCAGGGAGTATCAGGTTCAGTGGCGTGTTGATGTTTGTTTCCAGAACATGCGAGAATTGTATCAACTGTATTCGTCACTTGTTTTCATCACTAAAAAGCACATTCCTCGACTAGCTACAAAAGAAAATACATTTTCAAATGAGGTGTGTAGAGCAGAAAACATGTGTGTGGTCGAATGAGAGTGAAGTAGGGAATAACATATGACAGTTACAATTTTAACAAGCTCTGCTTATCCTGGCACCAACTTGCCGTCGATCAAGTGATAGAGATTATTAAAAACCTGTTTAAATAGAGTAGAATTCTAGTAATAATAAGAGTAGGGGCCTAATATGACAAATAAAATATGTTAAAATTACTAATTTAATATCAATAGGTAGGTACCTATAAAATAACACTAACTACATCATGTTAAAATGTTAATGTTGGCCACCAAACGGATTGTATTTTCTAAATTGTTCTTCCCATTGGTATCCTATGGCAATGAAATAACACTTCCTGCTCCCATTTGACTGATCGACTCGAGGAGGCTGAGTGAACTGACCCTGCTGGGAGTTTGACACAACAATGAACTCTTCCGCCACGCCATTTAGCCGTAGTACACAGACTTGACAGTTCAAATTAGTTTAACATTCCCCCGGATATACTACGTGATTCAAGTGGAATCAAATAATCAATTATCTCTAGTTAAATGTCGATCTCTGTGGTCTTGGGGGGTAAAGTGCTCACCTCACAACCCGATGCTCAAACCCAACCGAGGTCAACGGATTTTTATCGAGCGATAAAATAATCCGTAGTACAACTTTCTTCGGAGGGGAAGTAAAGATGTCGGTCCCATGTCAGTTGTGGCATCTTAAAGAACCCTGGAAGGTATGTGAAAATACCTTTCATGGTGAAATTGGAAGGATCTTTCACTCTAGCTCATAAAAATTATTGTATGTTGATACAATCAGTTGGTTCAGAAAGTGCACGTTAAATACCTCAAATGACTTTGAAAGAAAAAAACTTTTAGAAAATTCAAACTTTTTTATGGTCAATAATGAAAGTATTTTAATATTTTATACGAGTTATTGTCCAAAACCTTATCTCAGTCGGTAGCGTGTCTTCCTAGTGACTAAAGGGCCCTGGGTTCGATTTTCGGAATGGCAAAAAAAAGTATAATTGGTGAAATATGGGTTTTCTCCTTCACAGTGATGAATTACCAGGCCAAGGGATGGATGTGTCTGGTCTAGGTTTAAATTAGTTTATAAGTCGTGTGCTTATGTAATAACTCTGTTCAGAAAGTGCAAATTAAATACCTCAATAAAAAAATAATTAAAATGTAGTGTTATTTTATAAGTATTGATAATATCTATCAAAAGTGGCAGCTGCAGATCACATGACTTGATGTATGGCTACATGAAATTAGATATGTTCTAGCTGTCTTCCTATTAAAATGAATGGTATTTTATAAAATGTGTAAAAAGCAGTCGACAATGCAAACTTTGCCCCCTCCGAACACACGAACAAGTGTTCGACGGCATTGTCCACTTAACACAACCATCACATATTATTCTAATAGCGGTGTGTCAGGATATATAAAGATACTACATTCCTCTCCGGACTGAACCTTGAGGACGACCCACGTCAATGTGACGTCAGTGACGCAGCCTGCCGGAAATTGCTCCAACTATTGTGCTGGTTGTAACAAAACCACTTCCACCCACTATTACTGGTGTATTGGTTCGAAGGCTTTGATTACCATCAACGTTGTCGTCAAGCGGCACCAATTACCAATTCAACCAAGGTAACCTACCCCCACCTATAGGACAGTCCAAAAATACAAATAAAACGACGATCAATCAATCTCGTGTTTCATTAAGTTACAATTATTTTAGGCCAAAATAAATTGTTTTAAGGATGAGGAAGGTTATATTTCGATTAAGTGTACCCGCATTTGCGTGGACAAAGTGGAAAACTATTTTGAAAAAAAAAAAACCTTAGAACACCCGACCAAGATTCGATCCAACTGAGATTCAAACCTCGATCTCCCCGTCATCGATGGTCTAGTATAATTCAAGAATAGCACCTTAGACCATGCGGCCACCGAAGTGGGTTTTCTCATCTATTAATTCGGCCAGTAGGAAAACTTTTTAGTGACGTCCGAGCTGAGTTTTGAAAGTGAGATTTGTTTTTTAGCGTGAGTCAGCGAGGTATATTCAATAATTCATTGGGGTTTGACAATTAAGTGAATATCTAAACTCTGCTGAGTAAATTGTACCACACGAATGAATCATTGAACTAACGTAATGAAATCAAATCCATAATGGAACACTTGTTGACGCAAGCTATTGCTAATTCGAGGTCTTACATTCATAATGAGGTATAATGAGTACTTAACAACTCTGACAGTCGCAGAAGACGAAAGCTAAGACGAGCCTCTCACTGCCTGATCTCTATGTCTTTTTTTTTTAATCGATGTATTTAAAGTGCACTTTCTAAACGCAGATTATCAAAACCGCACACAACCTACTTGCAACAGCGGTCACGTGATCTAAGGCCTAAAAAGTCAAGCTCACAACATACTGGAATTTAATTACAACTTTTTCTCTTCATATAAAAAGTTTCTCATCTAATGCCGCTATGCTCACTAGAGATATTCATTCAACAACTGTTGATATCACAATGTGGATAAAATGAAACTCTTTATGTTTCTAGTGGATCAATATTTTATTTATTTTGGCCAAAAAATGTTTTTCTATAAAAATTGAAACTACATTGCTCCTAATTCGTGTTCCCTAAGCTACCATCTTTAAGGTGAATGTATGTAGAGAGGATTTCGGGGTTAATCCTTTTTTTTTATCCCCGCGTTTTACTACCTGTTCATATTATACGCACATGTGATAGTTACTATAATGGGGTAGGGATGGGGAGGGAAGTATTTTAGAGGTAATCTACCCTCATTTGCGTGATAGAAGAGTTGTAAACCAATTTAAGATACACCCTTCTTAGGTTACCCGGTCGGGATTGGAACTCCAAATCTACCATCATCATCAGGCCGATTTAACACGAGAGTGACGTCTTAGACCACTCGACCACTGAAGCGAGGGACTTGATCCTGATATCTGGAGTAAATGTTGAACATGCTGACACTGGGCTAATTATGTTAGTTGTGGGTGCGTTGAGACCACTATTAGATCGAATATGATTTCCTCCGGTAAAAGCATTCCGCACAATTCCAAGTGGCGAGCCTATCAAGTGTGAATTGATTAGCTACGCAAAGGCTTGCTTTCACTGCCAATCCAGCTTACATTTTTCTTCTCTCTCGTGGTAGTTATTGCCCTTGTTCCAACCCCAAGTACGTACACTCCATTTACCTTACTAGGTAGGTAGGTAGGTAGGTAGGTAGGTAGGTAGGTCTTACTGTGTATACTATGACCTTATCTTTTAAGCTGCACCATAGTGGAACCAAGCAAAGTCAGATTTCTACCTTTCAGGGTAACGGACAAGGCCTTAGCCAGACCATAATTTCAGGGGGGGAGGGGTTGATGGGCATATCCCCCAATTGCGGAAGGCTAGGGAAATTTTTTAAATGATAAACAGTTCTAGAAGTATTTTAAGTGTTTTTTTTATGGTAGCATAACACCATAACTGCCGAAGGCTAGATTTAAAAAAAATAATTAAACACCTCTAGGTCTAGAAGCTACCTGAAGTGTTTTTATGGCAACAAAGCACTATAAATGCCGAAGGCTGGAAACAATTCTAAATATTAAACACTTCTAGAAGCTCTCTGAAGTGCTTTTTATGGTAACACAGCCCCCTAATTTGTACTTGTATCTTAATTTTTATATTGTTTAAATCATAAATAAAGCCATATATATTTTGTTCATGAAATTTTTAGGGGGGTTTGAACACCCAAAACTCCCTTTACTACGGCCTTATAATATTGGTAAGCATAACGTTCTGGAATACCTTTTTTTGCTACCAGAGTCCTACGACATAGTAGCCTCCTGGTAGGAAAAAGGACCTTCCAGCAGTCCGTTCCTACTTAAATCTTACTGTGAGCTACATTTCAATGACAAGTTCGCGATAAGGATTTTTGTTTTAACCAATGGAGTCTGTCTACACGTACTTACAACGAGTTGATGTGATGATAATGAATATGAAGGTGCGGAGCCAGTGGGAGTCTTAAACTTAAATTAAGCCTAATTCACCAACCCCTGGCGACCGTTGAAATAATTTCCTTTAAGATAAAATACCTAAGGTACCAGCCGGGGATCGAACCCGGAACCCATAGTTACGTAGCTAGGTGCACTGACCACTACACCTTAGGGCCGGATACTAAGGATGGATAATGAAGGACAGTGCGAGTTCATGTCTGCTTTCAGCATCTATCTGGAGTAAAACCAAAATGGTTTCTTAAAATCGGTCGAATTGCATGGTTGCCATCGAGAGTGGAAGAACCAGAGAGTTGCTTTAGATGACATGTCATTGCTCAAAGCACTGAAGATCACTTCTGTAAATCCCACGCGCTATCAAACTCCAACAGTTGACTGTTTACACCGATGTTAACCCCACATCTACCGATCTACCGACAATAAAAACCATTCCAAGATGTCAATCACTAACCACAAAGTCAACATATGGGGTATACAAACCACCAGTGTGAGTAGATATGAGGTTTCCTTTTGCGGTGTAGGTATGCACAGTCATTGGGCCAACAAGTGCCAAGATATGTAACGACGTTTTGAGATGTCTACCCTACACGATGATAAATATCACACTCGGGGAAATCTAATTAATGTCCGACAACACTCCATGTCAGACCGGTTGAGAATAATATAGAGAGTGTATTGTTATTAGTTTCACAAAATTCTAAACCTAATTTAATGTGGCTCAACAAATGTATTTAATTAATTCTCACAAACATGAAATTGAGCTAATACTCGGAATACATCAAGTCTACAACTATCAGAAGTGAAGGGTAGAGAACCAATATTATTTAAGAGGTCAGGGTTGGCCCAAAATAAAATGTGTCTACTCGAATCACAAGTTTGTCCAGGCTTCTTGATATACTGTAAATATAACATCTCAAGTACTTTTGGTTGATTTTCTTCAAAGGTATTTAAGTTTAAGAGACCTAAGTATCGATATTTACTGTTTACTTTGCAGATTTTATACTTTTTTTTATACCCAGTTTACTTGTTATGTCACACCTTGTCAGAGCATGTAACGCTGGAAGAACTTCACTAACTGAAACCCCATAATATTCTGAAGCAACGTGGCATCCAAGATATCTTCTATTTTCACTGACCCCGGCAATTATCAAACCAACAGTTATGAATGATTCCAAAATTGAATTCTAATTATGAAAACATTAGTGTCAGGATTGTAAATAACAATACCGCATGAATAGTTCTGTTGAACATCTTCATAAGTATGAAAGAACATTCTAGAATCAGCCTCCAAGTGATAACTTGTGAAATATATTACCCTGGAAACATGTTGTTCATCGTTTTTCTCAGAGCATTCAGTTACATTCAAAAACTCTCCATCAATAACAAGAGGACAGCTTTTTGGAAACTAATCATTCTGTAAAATGAAATTCGATAGGAACAAATATAAAAGGGTTTTGTTTCCTTACTTTGTAGGTATCTAGACTACTATTTTGGAAGTTGTGTGTTCTCTCCTTTTATTCTCACAATTAGTGACGCTTCACCATCTGGTCTTCTCTCTTGCTCTTCAAATTTTATGGATGATTTCCCGTATTTGTCAAAAACTACGTAAATGCGTGTGAAAAAGGTTCTCTTTTAAAAAAAAGAGAGAACCTTTGCTGGAATTTGTACAGCATTTAAGGAACAAGGAACAAGGGAATTAAAGAACAGATAGGAATAGAATTCAATTTATATTCAACCTATATTCTTATTTCACTTCTCATTTTTCTAATTTATAAACATTCATTTATTCTAACCTAAATTAAATCTGTCTTTTTCTGCCGTAACTTCACACTTGACTTAAACTCATAAGTTTATATTATATGTATTTAATGTGTTATTTATATATGTGACGTATATTTTAATATGTTCTTAACTCATTTGATATTACGATGGAAATCTAGTGAAGTTCCCAAATTATCAATTAATTCTAATTTATGTTACTTAATCCGGTGTGTTTTATATATTATATACTAGTTGATCTTTGGATTTTATATTAAACTCCAATTTTCAAATTCTTTTCCACATTGAATTCTATTATTACATCTATAAAATATTGTCAATGTGTTAAACGTACTAATAATAATAGTTTTCAATTCACTAGACATGGACTTGTGTCCATAGCCACACTCTTAATTTACCTGATATAGACTTGTGTCCACACTCACACTCTCAACTGACCTGATATAGACTTGTGTCCATAGCCACACTCTCAACTGACCTGGTATAGACTTGTGTCCACACTCACACTCTCAACTGACCTGATATAGACCTGTGTCCACAGCCACACTCTCAACTGACCTGATATAGACCTGTGTCCACAGCCACACTCTCAACTGACCTGGTATAGACTTGTGTCCACACTCACACTCTCAACTGACCTGATATAGACCTGTGTCCACAGCCACACTCTCAACTGACCTGATATAGACCTGTGTCCACAGCCACACTCTCAACTGACCTGATATAGACTTGTGTACACAGCCACACTCTCAACTGACCTTATATAGACTTGTGTCCACACACACACACACACACACACACACTCTCTCTCTCTCAACTGACCTGATATAGACTTATGTCCACACTCACACTCTCAACTGACCTGATATAGACCTGTGTCCACAGCCACACTCTCAACTGACCTGATATAGACCTGTGTTCACAGCCACACTCTCAACTGACCTGATATAGACTTGTGTCCATAGCCACACTCTTAATTGACCTGTTATAGACTTGTGTCCACACTCACACTCTCAACTGACCTGTTATAGACTTGTGTCCACACTCACACTCTCAACTGACCTGGTATAGACTTGTGTCCACACTCACACTCTCAACTGACCTGATATAGACTTGTGTCCACACTCACACTCTCAACTGACCTGGTATAGACTTGTGTTCACACTCACACTCTCAACTGACCTGATATAGACTTGAGACACATCTAATCTGTCAAAGTCACCACCTCCCATTTTTGGAGTGTAACCAAAGTACCGTCGTTCTCGTGATCAAGCCATGAGTATGGGAGGGTGGAGAGTTGGGCATTGATCCTGAATAAGTCGTGTCGTTCTCGGATCTAAAAACATGTTGGAGTGAGATGTCAGGAAAACGGACGGACATACAGAAGAATGGACCGGATTACTTAACAAAGTGATAAAATAAATGTTCCCGTCTGTTCAGCTTTTTAATACGACAGTTAAGTTGTAGTTCAATGTCAATGAACCTACCGTTTTGTTCATTTATTGAACCTGTCAGTGCAAGTATTTATTGACGCACTGCGTCTTACGACCCGTCTGGGTTATCCACATTGTTACATTAACAGTGTAGTGATGAAAACGGTAAAATTTAGAATAGCTGTACCCACATCAGTGTGAAGGGAGAGTGGGAAAACATTTAGGGAAAATAAAATCTGTAAATTAGACCGAAATTCAAACCGATGACCTCCCTGAACTAGATTAGACTGAGCATGCTCACTATTGTAGATTATAATGGAATAAATATTGTGTATATTTTACTAACAAAAATTGTATGGACCAGAACCAGCCAAAATTGACGTAAAGTGGTGACCGTGGCATACAGGCAGTCAATAAATTATTATTATTAGCACCGCATCTTACTATCCGTTTGGATTATACGCACTTAAGTTATTGTGTAATGGTAGGGTGATTGTGAGATGAAATTAAGGACCTAGAGTTTAACGTGGGATCTGAACCACGGTGGAGGCCTGGCATTCCCCACATTCACAAGTTGTGATTAATACACGTCTTGTCAGAGGTGACGGAAGGGTTTGGTAATCAGATAAATCTGTGCCGGGACCGAGGATTGAACCCCGGACACCCAGCACAGAAGTCCGACACTTTAGGCCTAGACCACCAGGTCACCGACAGTCAATAAATTACTATCCATCTTCCAGAAGATGTAAAATTTAAGAAACTCACTTACGTGGGTGCCTGGTTATATTAGATTCTGAAAGTTTTTTCAGCGAGTTTGAGTATGCTAGTTATTATTATTGATCAAAACGAACTAATCTAAGGATGAAGATTAATTTAAATAAAACGAATCAATAATTTCCTGGCCTGTGGTGGGCATGTCATTAAATCAAATCCCGACCTCCAGAGTACCACGTGAACTTGACTTTGTCGATAGATGTCCCCAATTATAGAATATGCGTAATTAATCGCATTTTACTTTAAAAAAACTACTTTAAATGTGTACTTGGTAAAAGGGATGGAAAGGGTAAATTATATAAATCCCAACAACCTCTGTTTTTGTTCCATAATCGTTTCCCTACCCGTTCGAGTTATACGCGTATATATTAACTAGCTGTTGCCCGCGATTTCGTTCGCATTTTCACTCTTTTTTTTAAATGACTCGCGCGCCACCTATTGTAAAATCCAGAAACTGAGGGTAAAATTATTTAAGTTGTTATTTAAAAAAAAGTCCTTATTCCTTGTCTACATCATAAAGGGAGCATTTGTGCTAAATCTCAGCTTTCTAGGTCCAAGGGCTTGGTTTGGGCGTTGATGAGTTGGTCAGTGAGTCAGGACTTTTCTTTATTTACATATTAGTAGTGTTATTGGCCACCTGAATCAATTTGACCTTTGACCTTTGCCCCCCCTCCTCTACTCCTCCCCCTCCCCCAACCGATTTCTCCTTCCCCCCCAACCTTGACCTACTTTCCTCTGATTGGCTTCCCTCACCCCCCTGACCTACTTTCCTCTGATTGGCTGATCCCCTCTCCCCTCCAGCCGTCCAACCACGTACATGTTGGTGAATAATTATCAATAATTAGGAGTGTCACGGCGGACGTGTTGGTTCTTGCTTAGTTGGTGAATAATTATCGTTAATTTAGGAGTGTCACGGCGGCCTTGTTGGTTGGTGTTAGGCGTTCCTCACGCCATGGCTGGAGACCCTTCTCTATCAAAGGTAGGATGGGGGGGTGTCGGAGTTTTTATTCATGGCTGTCGTGTTGCTGCGACCCTTCTCTATCGAGCTTCAGTCGTGTAATGCCAACTTTCTCCTTCACTCCGCTGTTGGTTTCCCCTCCTCCCGCCCCTCATCCCTCCAGCCCCTCCCCCCCTACAGGCTGCAAACCAGTTGATTCTTGATTAGAGACGAGTTGAGACAAGAATAGCAGGTGTGTGTGCAACCCTTTCCCGCAGCTTTCACTTCCCCTCCTGGCACCAGGTTGGCGGGCAGACAATGCGTGTGTAGCCAAGAATAGATATTGAGGTCATCGTGGCGTCAGGTTGGCGGGCAGACAAGTCAGGACAAGAATATATCGTGAGCGCAGGTGTGTGTTCAACCCTTTCCCCTCAGCTTTCACTTCCGGAATTCACCCCACAGAGCTGAAATTCTGATAATTGCCACATCCCGCAAATAGGGGACACATGAATCACTGTCAGCCCCACAGAGCCTGTCATGAACAAAGGGAGTCACTGCCCTCGTCATAAAAACTTCCCAACGTGCTATTGCCTTTCTTCCTTGAAGGCCGTTACTTTGTAAATAAATAGGAGGAAAGCTAAAAAAAAATGTGTTTTACAAACCCTGGCTCTACAAGTTTAGAGAGAATTAAAAAAACGCGTATTAATTAACTTAATTTTGTTTTGAAATCGCTGAAAGTATCGGTAACTGTTGTGTGTTTATTGAATGCAAAATAAAAGCGGTTCGGAGTTTATTTCACGTCTATTAATTAATTTAGTTTTGAAATACTAGAATAACTCATACGTCAAGTCTGCAACTTTCACAATAGTAGCGTGTTATCAATTTTAGAAGCAAAATAATTTTTTTTGTTTTAAAGACCCATCTATACAAGCTATTGGCTCGGAGTTGTCTCCATGCAAATGAGGGTTAACTTCCTCTAAATCAGCCTTCCCAAGATGAAAACAAACCTATCTTAATTTTGTTTTGAAATCGCAGAAAATCAATTTTCCCCCCACAGACATCGAACCCGGGACTTATGAAACGCCCTTTTAACGGCGTATTTCTTGCAAGTACAAAATATTTTATTTTTAGTTGAACAAAAGCGTGTTCATCAATCGACCCATGTTCGAATCTCGGATGTGCGAACCGGTTTTTTTCCACGCAAATGCGGGTTAACTTCCTCTAAATCAACCTTCCCAAGAGGAAAGAAAAACACCTATATTAGTTATAAAACTAAACTAAGTATATCTCCTAGGAAAACGTCTATTATTTATAAAACTAAAAGTGTTCACGCCTAATAGAAAAAAAAACACCTCTATTAAGGATGAAAACAGAAATAAAATGCTTTCAATAATTAAAAAAAACACTAAAACTTACTAAGCATATGCCTCCTATTTAACTATTCATTTTATCAAAGTCATAAATGCCAAAGATTACCACTCTTTGCTCATTGGCCTTCAAAGTAATTATAATTCTTTCAAAGGCTGTAGATTTTTTTTTATATGTCTATCACGAATCCGTCATTTTGGTCTCAGTACATACTTTAGTGTACACACCGAATATTACTTCATGCAACTCCCAAATAGACGAACGAAGCATTCCAAAACTCATTGTCAATTCGTTCTCGTCCGCCCCTAACCAGCCACAAAGGGATAAATGAAGGACGGTTTATGGCCGTCGTAAACAGCAAGATTCACCAAGTGGAGTGCACGCTGTTCATTACAGGGTGTTTGGAAAATAAGTAAATGTATGAGTTTGAGAGACTATAATAATAATAATAATATTTAGCACCGCCTCTTACTACCCGTTCGGGTTATACGCTCTAAGTACTAATTACATTAAAGGATTTAGGAATTAGAGGAAGTGAACCCGCATTTGTGTGGAGGGAGAGTGGAAAACCACCCCCAGTTCCCCGATTGAGATTCGAGGGCAATGAAGAATAATTATTGAAAAACATTTATAGCTTGAATTAAAAAATAATAGAAGGGCTAGAGGAAATATTGACACAAGGCTCAATAGCTCACGTAAACTTTTGGAATAGTTTGAGCCCAACCAATATATAAAAAATTTCTCACACCAAAATCTTGTATCCGTGTAGTAAGGAGGTTATTAAAGTAAATTAAATATTTAGTATTACATCAGGAGAGACGCGTTGTTACATTATTGTGGACCCAATCCACTTTGAGGATGAGGAGGAAAAATATAACTATCCATAACAGTTTTAAATTTGTATTATTAACTCAGTAATGCCACTTAAAAAGTTAAAAAAAATAAACAGTTTAATAAATGCTCATTAGAAACTTGAACACTAAACAGGACTTTTGCAATGAAACCCAACTATCGGAGACAGAGTTGGACACAAATATTAATCTCAAAGGAATGTATGACTATGTTTGATAATGAAAATAGATTTGGTGCTAGTAAGCACTTACACCCCCTTTATTTTGTGACAGAGGCAGTTTCCAGTTGAACTGGCGTTATCGATTTGTATCAAAAAGTCTCTAGATCAAACCTTGGCTAGGAATGGTATTTATTTGCCCAAACCCTATTTTTAGAAATTATTAATTGTGTCTTTGTCTGGGTTGCACAGCGCAACAGCCAAGTCTTAGTGTAGCTGAAGAATAATAACCAGGGACACTAATACCGAAAAGTACTACAGTATTCACAAGAAAACATAGTTAATAAATAAATTTTAAGATTTATTTAGTAAAAATTGAATGCTTTATTTTGCTATCACTTTTATCCACTCTTACTTAATATTTATAACTGGCAGCGTGTGTATATAGGTTTTCTATTCTCCCTTCTGAACAGTATTTATTATGTCAACAAAATATAGCCTCTAACATTAAACGATATTTAAAGTTGTATTTAATATTACTCAGGAATTTATGGGGGGCGAGGGTTTTTTTCGTAGAAAGCCTATATGTATTATTAGCACCACGTCTTACTACCCGTTCGGGTTATACGCTAATGTGTAATGGTAGGGTGTTTGTGAGATGAAATAAAGGACCTACAGTTTAACGTGGAATTCGAACCACGGTGGAGGCCCGGCATTCCCCCACATTCACACAAGATGTCTTGTCAGAGGTGAAGGAAGGGTTTGGAAATCAGATAAATCTGTGCCGGGACCGAGGATTGAACCCCGGCCGCCAGCACAGAAGTTTGACACCTTACCCCTAGACCACCAGGTCACCACAGCCTATATGTACGCGTTGTCAAGGGACACTGGTTCAAATCCGTACAGGGGGTGAACGGGGATAAACGCATGGTTCAGGGTTCATTTCCTGTACAAAGGTGCTGCGAGGACTCACGACAAAGAGTGTGAACAAAAAAAAAACAAAAAAACAGGGCAAACATTTTTTAATTTAATTTATTTAATTATCTTATTAATTATGAAGTTAAAATTTAAAAAAAATTATAACTGATAACTTTATTACGAAATATTTAAAAGTGAAAATTAAAATACGTCAAAATTATTTACAGCTAGAACTGCGAAAAAAAAAACGCATAGATATTTGAAAAATAAATAAATAAAGTTTGGTGAAAATGAAATATTATCCTATGGGGACCTGTACAGTAAACGCATGGTCCAGGGTTCATTTCCTGTACAAAGGCAGAAAATTATAAGCGTCACTTTAAACATTTATTAAATTCACGGCGCATGTAGTGGAACAAAACCCCCCAATCGCTTCGCGTGTATATAGGTTTTCTATTCTCCCTCCATCTTTCACTATAGACAGTTCCACTGACAAACCATTTACCAATGGAATCCGCTCCCCCCCCCCCCCCCCCCCTCTCAAAACATCTTGACAGTGAGCTAATATAGGGTTTCCACCCCCTTGACGCATGTAAGACCGATTTCATTTAGGGTTAAAAACTCCCGCTAAGGTTTGTTGCAAGATCTAAATTTCCACCATGACAGAATTGACCTCAGCTGAACTCATGAAGAGAGAGTTTTACGCTTTTAAGGGCCAATCTCTAGCACCCTTTACTAAGGAAGAATGGCACCCAGCTGATTTAAAAGGTGTGTACTCTCAGGAATCTAACAATCCAGAAAATCGGAATCTTGCACGGGCGAGTCAATATTAGATGAAAGGGGGATTTTGGTTCATATATATGGGGATGAGTTTTCAAGCAGCCCCGCTGTCTTCTTCTTCGTCAGTGAAATTAATAAGTTTTACTGAGCAGCTACTTAATCAAGGCGATGGAAAACTCAGCATCAACATCATCCACACAAGGTATTTCAATTCTCTTCTGTTACATATCTTAAAAAGTGTTTGATTTTTAATTTTTAATTGACTGTTTATTTGCTATGGTTAAATTTGTGTCTGCTCTAAATGAGAAGGTAGATAATAGAGAAAACTATCTGTCCCTTGGCTAAACTTTATGTAATTCGCAGCCGTAATAGAACTTCTCCCTAACCTTTGTTGACATGTTTTGAAACAAAACTATCACTGTTACATAGCTTGAAAAGGGTTTGATTTTTAATCTCTTCTGTTACATATCTTAAAAAGTGTTTGATTTTTAATTTTAAATTGACTGTTTATTTGCTATGGTTAAATTTGTGTCTGCTCTAAATGAGAAGGTAGATAATAGAGAAAACTATCTGTCCCTTGGCTAAACTTTATGTAATTCGCAGCCGTAATAGAACTTCTCCCTAACCTTTGTTGACATGTTTTGAAACAAAACTATCACTGTTACATAGCTTGAAAAGGGTTTGATTTTTAATTTTAAATTGTATGTGTATTTGCAAGGGTTATATTTGTGACTTCTAAAAGCTAGCATTTGTTTAATCTATTAATAATCCCTGTTTGAGTCAAAATTTTGGGTCTAAGCGGCTATCGGACATTATAGGGCCGATTCAGCTATTTAATTTTAAGTTGTCTGTTTATCAGAGTCATTTAATTTTCTATTATTTCTTAGTGAATTTATTAAATAAACGAATTTATAGTTCCTGCGGCCTTACAAAATCCAAATTTAAGACACTTATACATTAAAAATAAAATCCTTCTAAGATATAGTCTAAAGTAGAAAACTATTATCCCCATATATTTTCACGTTTACAATACTTTCTCTTTAGCTTAAAAGGTGACCTGGTGGTCTAGGGGTAAGGTGTCAGACTTCTATGCTGGCGGCCGGGGTTCAATCCTCGGTCCCGGCAAAGATTTATCTGATTACCAAACCCTTCCTTCACCTCTGACAAGACATCTTGTGAATGTGAGGAATGCCAGGTCTCCACCGTGGTTCGGATTCCACGTTAAACTGTAGGTCCTTCATTTCATCTCACAATCACCCTACCATTACACATTAGCGTAAGTGCGTATAACCCGAACGGGTAGTAAGACGCGGTGCTAATAATAATAATAATAATCTTTAGCTTAAGACCTCTAGGTTTGACCATTGGCATGGTGTGAGCTATGTGCTAGCGCCTCTATGGAACAACTTTCCTATAGATCATCTTTATAAATAACCGTAATAGTAACTTATCATAGACATATTTATATTCCTTGCTGGCGTCAACAGAAAAAAATTAGCGTTCTTATAGATATTGATAATATTTATCAAATGTCTCCCCCTCACTATAGTAAATAAAGTCCTGATTATTTATGACAGAACACGGCTACACGACGGAGGATTTGGTCCACTCTTCAAGGGACAACTCAGAGAGTATCCTTCTTTTCGGACCCCTTACCTCTGCATGGGAGTCGCGCCTGAATAGCAGCGGGCCCGCTCAACAACGCGCATTTGCCCCTAATAACCCCCCATCCTCCACCCAACACAATTAGGCAGCCATGGCGGTATCCGTAAACCGGCGCAAGCAAGCTATTGGACCCTCCATAAAACACACCGACCCATTCCTACCATAAGGAACCAACCCATCAGACCCGTGTGTGTTGTCAGGCCGCAGCCAAGGGGGGTGCTTCCGTAGTGCTTACAATAATTGACGACCCTAAGCCATAGGTTTTTTTAATGTGTGTCACGTCCCACCCCTTTCAAGATAAAGCATTTAGGGTTATGTGTGGCTAAAATACGAACTTCTTGTTTAATTTCTTGCCTGCACTTTAAATATATATTCATGAAGGATACTTTTTTTCTCTATCAGGAGTCTCTGGTTTGTCGAAAAAAACTATTATGTGTACCTAAAATACGCGCGTTATTAGTGTCTGTATTTATATTAGCTGTCTGCTATAGATTGACACGAATAAACTTTATCATTCGTTAATGAATAAACAGGTTATAAGTTATTTAAATTTAAATGATACAGTACACCGCAAAGTAAAACCTAACTTAATTGCTTAGAGGGATCCTGGTGGAGCGCTGATGGACTAACGATGGTGCAACAGGCAGCCGATTTAGCCCTGAGTAGGGAAAGTTTGAGGCTGGCGGATAACCTCTTGGAGGCTATGGTCGTATATCTGGCCGACGTTGTCCACCGGCAGCGTTCAAGGGAGCAGCTACCTCCAGGCACTGATGTTCCCCGCTCTATCCGAATCCCAGAGGCACCCCCGAACAGGCACGACATGGACCCTCTGGACGCTCTGCCTCAACCTTCAGAGGTATGGATAGGTCACGTTGACATGAGGAGTGCCGCCTATCTGACCGACGTTGTCCGTCGGCACCGTTCAAGCAACCAGCTACCTCCAGGCACTGATGTTCCCCGCTCTACCCGTATCCCAGAGGCACCCCTGAACAGGTACGACATGGACACTCAGGACAGGGAAGCGCTTCCTCCCCAACATCCTCCAGCTTCTCCAGACGGCTCCCTGCAGGACATGCAGAACTTAAGGGGCCCTCGAGACGCCTGGCAATCGGCGTTTCAGGCCCTGCGGTCTCCAGGTACTTCAGGACCCCCTAAAACTATTTCACACGCGCAACCTTCAGGGGTACGGACCGGCCGCATTGCCAAGAGCAGCGCAAGACGACTTATACGAACCACGATTTCAAGATCCTCAACAAACAACAACAATAGTATTCCTACAATAAACCTTGCATCCCCCTCGCCAATATTAATTACAAACTCTCCAGCTGAAGATAGTGATTCGGATATCGATATAGACGATGTGATGAGAAAGCTGCTACCCCGTTATTCGACCCTTGATATATAATAAGTAAAACAAAACGCCCTGAAATTTATTTTAATCCTCCATTTAATATTAATTACAAATATAATAAATATAATATATCAATTTTTTTTTTCGAACATTAAATTTCTCGTCGCGTAAAAGTAAATATATTATTATATCAACATATTTTTTGCCGTCATTAAATTGATTGTCAGTGTTTAAGTAACTAATTTGTTTTGTGTAAATGTTATATACCATGCCAGTGTGTATAGTTTCATATTTAAAACGTAACAACGTATTAATTTAAAATCATTTCAAAATCCTCATAAGCGTGATTTTTTTTTGTAAAACTTATATATTTTTTGTCGACATTAAATTTCTGTTTTGTTTAAGATGTATAGTTTAATATTTAAACTTAACAACCTATTAATTTAAAATAATTTCAAGATCCTCATAAGCGGTTTACTTGTGGTTTTGTTGTAAAAGTAAATATAATATTATAATATTTTTGTGAACTTTAAATTTCTTGTCGCGTAAAAGCAAATATATTATTATATCAACATATTTTTGACGTCATTAAATTTATTGTCAGTGTTTAAGTAACTAATTTGTTTTGTGTAAATGTTATATACCATGCCAGTGTGTATAGTTTCATATTTAAAACGTAACAACATATTAATTTAAAATCATTTCAAAATCCTCATAAGTGTGATTTTTTTTGCAAAACTTAAATATTTTTAGTTTGTAAAAGTTTAATATTTTTTGCCGACATTAAATTTATGTTTTGTTTAAGATGTATAGTTTAATATTTAAACTTAACAACCTATTAATTTAAAATAATTTCAAGATCCTCATAAGCAAAGTGTTTTGGGAATAAATATTATAAAACTGTTATGCTTGTGTTTTAACGTCTACACCACACCACCCTCCTATCCGATATATAGCTTATAAGCTCAGGCTCAAACAATGTAGCATATGCCCTCAGGATTTTAAAAAATATGACGCTCATATTATCATACAGAAAATTTGGCAGTTTACAGGCTCTTTGGGTGGCAACAATGCTGCCGCCTCCTTCAGGTCTTTGATTCTCCAATCAACTTATTTTATTGACGATCGGCAATTGATTAATTTAAAACATTCATAACAAGGAGCAATAGATCTTTTGACAAAGACATCTACCAGCTAGAAAATGAGTAGGAGTCAATTTTTTTGTTAGTTTTTTTATTGACAATCAGCAATTGGTTAATTTAAAACATTCACAACAAGCAGCAATATTATTTAGGTGTTTTGACCAATACATATAAAAGGCATCTACCATCTAGAAAATGAGTAGGAGTCACCTCCAAAATAATTCAAGACACGTTGAGAGGCACTAGAGTGTATATTGATAATGTCTCCACAGTTTTTACATGGCAATCTTACTCTTCCAACAAACTCAAGCACAATAACATTAGGTTCGGGCTCTTCCGATAACACAACGTTATAACTTTTGTTTTTCTCAAGTTCGTTTAAGCACTTGACACGATTGTATTCCTCTTTATCGATCAGGTCTAACGCACTGCATAATACCTTCTCGTCCCAACAGGTATCCTGGTGAGCAGCATTTGGAGGCGTTTGCTGACGAATAAGATTGGAGAGCTTTGCGTATGATCCGTGGCATTTAAACGGCATAATGTCAATTGGAGATGCAGCAAAAGAAATAAACACTCACAAACTCTAACGTTTTTTTCTTTCAAAATGTCACTGCTAGCTCCGATTACAGCAGCAGAGTACGTCTAGTTTATTAATTCACTTTTAAACATCACACTTTGTCCTCCGAGATATATCATACAGCGTGCTTTAGATTTAAAGCGCTTACAATCCAAATAGTATATTGACTTTGGAAGGAAAACGTTACCGAAACTGCCCAGACTGAGTATGTAGTCGGCGGGCGTTTCACCTATAATTTTAACGTTTGAATAATTTCTGTAAACTGTTAAATCCTCGAGATTTACAGGTTCTTCGGACTTTACCTCCGGTGATGGCGGGCACGTAGGTGACTGGTAGACAGACGACTCTGACTGTGGATACGCCAGTGAATCTGACGCAGGTGACTCTACTGACCGGTAGACAGACGACTCTGGTGGCGGGTTCTCTGAGGCTGGGTACGCCTGTGACTCTGGCGTGGTGTTCACCTGTGTCTCGGGGGGCGGCGACGGCGGCGTCGTGTGGTGCGGCGGTCGGAAGGGCGGCGGTGGTGGTCGTGGCAACACAGCTATCACGTCCCCCTTGCGGAAGTTGTAAACGGCGCACGTCATATCACACATGTATGTCGCTTCGATTATCGCTCCTCTATTTTGTAAATTACCTGTCTATCACTCACCGCCACACTGTGAACATTCTCCCCCGTCATATAGGCACACCCCTTAATCGTATGACCAACAAACATTAAATTAATATAGCCTGTTCCAAGCATGGTGAACGTTCCGCACTAACCGCACCGCCGCCCGTTGGTAAATGCAACGCCGCTTAAACACGTTCAAAGTTCACAATGGTAGGTGAACCTGGTTTTACTCCGGCGCAGGTAAATACCAGTTTTTCTTTATTTAACTCACACACGTCTTCATCTGTAAGAGTACCAAACCGGCAGGGTAGAAATACACAAAACTCACCCTCTAGATAGGCTATTAGGCGTCTCCCGAACTTTGTATTGACGGCTTTTAGTTTATCCACCGAGTACTTTAGATCTACGGCTAGATCACACAATTTTACAGTCTGCACCGCGTCGACAATATTTACCAGCTGCTGTAACTTGTCCATCTTACATGGCTCTACAAACGTTTATAAATAGACAACTAAGTGGGGGCCCCCTCTTTATACCCTCCCTCCCTCGTTCGACTTCACACGATATATTCTTGTCCTGACTTGTCTTCCCGCCAACCTGACGCCACGATGACCTCAATATATATTCTTGTCTCAACTCGTCTTGTCGAGCCAGGGAAAAAAACCGTTGCCCTGAGGCAATTAATATTCTTGTCTCAACTTGTCTTGACGACCCGCCAACCTGGCGCCAGGGTTGCGACATAACACGCAATGGGAAAAAAAACATGTTGTCCTGTCCATGACGGATACACACATCCGTGCGTTGTGAAAGACGATACCGAACAATCAATTTTAGTAGACTTTTGTACCGGGATAGCGGCCCCTAACCGAGCATTCGGTGGCCCCTGATTGTGCATGTGGCAACACGCAATGATTACGTTATAGGAAAAAAACCAGATTGTCCTGTCCATGACGGATACACACATCCGTGCGTTGTGAAAGACGATACCGAACAAACAATTTTAGTAGACTTTTGTACCGGGGTAGCGGCCCCTAACCGAGGATTCGGTGGCCCCTGATTGTGCATATGCCAGCTAGAGTTGCGACATAACACACAATGGAAAAAACCCAAGGTTGTCGAGGTCACGATATATTCTTGTCCTGACTTGTCTGCCCGCCAACCTGGTGCCAGGAGGGGGGGGAAGTGAAAGCTGTGGGAAAGGGTTTGAGCACACCTGCTATTCTTGTCTCAACTCATCTCTAAGCAAGAATCAACTGATTTTTGCAGCCTGTAGGGGGAGGGGAGAAAACCAACAGCGGGGTGAAGGAAAAAGTTGGCATTACACGACTGAAGCTCGATAGAGAAGTGTCGCAGCAACACGACAGCCATGAATAAAAACTCCGACACCCACCCCCCCCCATCCTACCTTTGATAGAGAAGGGTCTCAGCAGCCATGGCGCGAGGAACGCCTAACTCCAACCAACACGGCCGCCGTGAATAAAAAATTCCTACCAATTAATTAACAATAATCAATTAACGATAATTATTCACCAACATGTACTTGGTTGGAGGGGAGGGGGAGGAGGGGGGAAGGCCTGGAGGGGGAGGAGGGATCAGCCAATCAGAGGAAAGTAGGTCAGGGGTGGGGGAAGGCGGTGGGGGAGGGGGGAAAGGTCAAAGGTCAAAGGTCAAATTGATTCAGGTGGCCAATAACACTACTCATATTATATATAGATTAGACGGGGGGAGAAGGTATGATAAAGGTAGCGCTTAGAGGAAATATACACAAGTTTACATGCAGGTAAGTCATATAGGAATAATCTCCCTCAATATACCCAACCGAGATTTGAACCCCGACCCAACCTCTACATCACCAGAAAACCAGACCAGACGAAAATCACGCCTTAGTCCCCGTCTCCCGCAGCAATATTTTGAAGTGATATCCAAACTAAGGATCGAGGTTCAAATCTCAGTTGACTGTACCGAGGGATGGTTTTTCAAATATAATTTTTCACCTTTGCTTTCCCATTCCCTCCAAGCTAATGTGGCTGCAATTTTTCTAGGCTACCCTCTATCCTTAGTCCTTAGATTAACCGTAGTGTTAAAACTTTATAGTGAAATAATACATTTGAACTGAGACTGGAAACATATAAGATGAACAAACTTGGGGGAGGGGGGGGGGGGGGGGGTCACCGCAGAAAGTCGGGCAAGAACTCCGCTATCCCGATCCAAAGCTACGCACGCTATCCGTGTGACCAGTCCTATCGACCAAAATTAGTTTAAACACTCCACACATGTCCTTGGGAAGTATCAGTTTTACAATCGATCGTCTAGTAAGAGAGTAAAAGTCAACAACGTATTTAAAAGATTGCTTCTTTTGTTCTATAATCACAAGTAATCAAATGATAACACTCATCTATCTCTTTAATACGAAAGTGTAGATTCATGTCAGACTAAATATTGATTGACCTACTTTATGCGTCAAAATTGACAAATGAGGACTTTAATAGAAATGTTTTGACCTGTAAGTTTGAAAACGTTATTAAAATTATAATAATTCTTACCGTCACTCTCTCGGTACAATCCCAACCCCAGACGCATCTCTGGAACTGCTGGGGCGAAATTGTAACAAATAATGTTGTCTACACTGAAGTTTTCTCAAACACTTTATAAATATGAATGGATCATGTGTATTAAATTTTCGATTTTTAAATAAAGTTTCTCTAAAACTAAATTTTTTTTTATAGTTTGAGTAAAATCTTTATTTTCTTCAGTTGAGGTAAAGTCTTTACCGAATAAAATAATATTTTTTTCTATTTTTACCTAAGTACTGCACAATTTTCGCACGGGTTTGCTAGTGCAGTACAAATAATTGTTCACTTTAGGAATTAATCATTTCCCTAACGGGTTTAACGTCAGACAAACCACTCATCTCTAATCGCTCCAATTACGCACATACCATTACAAGGTTATTTCTCCTTAATCATTTGGGGACAAGTGCCAAAGTCGCATTGTTGGTTGCGTTATCCGAGCGTGTAGCCATGATCGCCGACAAACCAGGGCTCAAACTCCCATTCATCAACACTCAACATATTATATTGTGTGAACAGCGTCGTAATAACTAGCTAGGCTATCCGAAAGGATGAGAAAGATAGAGTTATGAAGAAATTACTCACATTTGTTTTGAGGGAGAATGATAAAATATATATGTTTTGTTCTTTCAGAACACTAATCGAGATTCGAACCCCGATCGCCCTGTCATCGGCAGTCTAGTTTAACCCGAGAGTGATGCCTAAGACCGAAGCAGGTCTTTTTAACATTGCGATATAAAAAAATATCGCGTTTCTTAAGTGAACCAGTTTATACCTATGATTCCTAACGTCATAAGACAAGAAAATAATCGGATGCTTCTGACACAAAACCCTTTTAACGACTCTAATGAATAATGAATCAAGAAAACCGGTTTCGTGCCTATACCATAGATTACAATTATGTATAGATAATTTTATAATATACGACTATTTACATAAGCGGTACTGCCACAATACAGTAACGATAGGATGACGGTAGTGCTACGATACAGCCGCGATCACGGTCACTTACATCAGAGATACTGCCACAATACAGTAACGATAGGATGACGGTAGTGCTACGATACAGCCGCGATCACGGTCACTTAGATTAGCGGTACTGCCACAATACAGTAACGATAGGATGACGGTAAGTTTACGATACAGCCACGATCACGGTCACTTACATCAGAGATACTGCCACAATAAAGTAACGATAGGATGACGGTAGTGCTACGATACAGCCGCGATCACGGTCACTTACATCCAAGATACTGCAACGGTATACATTCGATATAGGAACTGTACACATTATGCTCGATGACTTTCATTTGGGGTTGTGCTTGCTCCTTGTAACACGCAATGAACAGAATAAACAATGTACAGTTTTTCAAATTTATAACTAGCTTTATAACAACTATTTTGGACGATTAGGATTAAGCCGTTAACATAAACAGGGAAGAAATCCTACCAGCAAAATGGAGATTAATTCGGATGCATCCAATAACTATGGTTCTACAAGTGGAAGGATATTTTGTTTTACCCTTGGCCCTCGTCTCATGGACTAGAAGAAATTCTTCGAAAATTGTAGAATGCCTATAAGCACTTTAGAACGATTATATATCAAAATTAGGCAATATATGATAAAATTAAACAGTAATTTCGTGAATAAATCAGCTCTCGAGAGAAACTTACCTTTTTCATGACAAGTCAGACGTTTCTACTTATCTTTTGATCAAGTTGCGGCAATGTGTTGATCTGGAGCAGCGGACTGTAGGTATAACGTCTTTCTAGAGCATATTAGCGCTTCATTGGCGATATTATACAACTTACAGCCAAGATTATGGTACGGTGAAATATTCTCTGAGAGTATCGTAGTGAGAGCGAGGCTGTACCATGACTGTATCAAGATCGAAGCGCCATGGTCGGTGTAAACAGTCACATTCAAAACAATGGAAAGAATAGCTTATCATAACGTCACTATACTATGAATTTATCATTACTGTATCACTGATGTGAATATGTTGACATTTCACGGTTGGGGACCAGAGGAACATCACCCCCTCCCCTCCACCACCACCACTTTACGTATTTGGCTATTGCTCGTCTCGATTGTGGAACGCTCAAGAACTATTGCTGTCACTGTATACACAATATTTTATCTTGTAATAAAAAAATTCTGGAAGCGATGACACAAAGATACATTCATTCCGTATCGTAGAACCGCTGTGCCTCATCAACAACGAACTATTTTTTATTTCATTTGTTTAGCGTGCACTTTCTGAACCGAATGATTAGATCAGGACGCGACTTTTAGGTTACCTTAAATCTATAACAGATAAAACATCCAGCCCCCGGCCGTTAATTCCTCACTGTGAAAGGGTAAGCCCACATTTCACAAATCATTTTTTTTTTCAAACATGCCGGTAATCGAACCCAGGACCCTTAGCTCAATAGACAGACACGCTACCGACAGCCATTTTGTTAAAGATGCAAGAAAGGAAATAAACATTAGCGGGCCAGGACATTCCAAAATGCACGCACATTACCATGTAAAATACCTTCAATGAACCAGGAGATACTTTTTATTAAAATTGTTTTCTGTTCAAAGTATGAGTAGGTTGAAATCCCAGTCCAAGTATTTAGTTTAATAAAAACCACTTCTCTAATCCAGTTGGGTTATACTGTTTATAAAATAGTATTGCGTATTTTTGTTTATATACAAAACTGTAGTTAATAAAGGTATATTTCCAATTGACTTGGTTTAAAAACGAGCGTATCTTTATTTCTATTAACTGTCTATTCATACTTTCCAACAACATCGTTCATTTCCCTTGTACTGTATTAAGTAAGAAAAACAAAATTAATAGTTAGCTCATAGCAAACGTGACCAAGAACCATTATTGTCATCCTACTCTAAGGCAGACATGTCCAAACCACCACAAGGGGGCAACTTGGAGCCCCGAGTACGTTACGTGCAGCCCGCCAGCACAAAGCGAAACACTTCAAATTGCACAAATAAACAAATTAGGCTCTCGTAACTGATGTAAATGCTCGTTATCTTCAATGTAGCTTCTAGAACCGTACTTGTTACTTGTGTGTAATGTAATGTAATGTAATGTAATGTAATGTAATGTAATGTAATGTAATGTAATGTAATGTATATGTATGTATTAGTATGTATGTATGTATGTATGTATGTATTTGTATGTATGTATGTATGTATGTATGTATGTATGTATGTATGTATGTATGTATGTATGTATTATGTATGTATTTATGTATGTATGTATGTATGTATGTATATGTGTATGTATGTATTTATGTATGTATGTATGTATGTATGTATGTATGTATGTATATGTGTATGTATGTATGTATGTATGTATGTATGTATGTATGTATGTATGTATGTATGTATGTATGTATGTATGTATGTATGTATGTATGTATGTATTTATGTATGTATGTATGTATGTATGTATGTACGTACGTACGTACGTACGCATGTATGTACGTACGCATGTATGTATGTATGTATGTATGTATGTATGTATGTATGTATGTATGTATACTTTCAGCCAATGTTTGCAGTAAAGAACCTTCTTCTAGCTGTCACTTACCTACATTCCCACCGTAGCTGGAGTGTATGGCCTCCGACCACAGACAAGGTAAACGCCGGAACCACAACCTACAGGTTAAAATGGCTGCGCTCCGTGGGAAAGCTTGAGCCCTGAAGCACAGGTATCGCTAGGTGCCATAAAAAAAAGAAGCTCGTTCTACCCATCGTTCCACTAGAGAAAGGACACAAATATCCATCTCGAGTCAATCAGCCAGCTTCCACAAAGCTAGGTTCAAGTAGCGATCCTAACCCCTCTTCACATAATACCTCACAAAGAGCTTACGAATACTGCCCATTACTATTGCAATGGTCCCTTTATGATGATCATTTTAAAAGTGAGTCGTTTAACAACCTCGCATTTGGATGTGCTTTTATCAATGAGCATCTACACTAGTGAACTCCAGTGTTGATGGACTCAACCTCTTTCAAGGAGCGCAGCGAAACTTCCGTAAGGATAAGGATCTGGTATATTCTTGTCTGTGCCCCCTGCTAATTCCCCAATAACTTATCTGTCTGGGAAAGGCTGTACATGCCTGGTTTAAGGTATATGCCTATGCTAGCGTTTTTTTTTGTTTTTGTTTTTTTAGCATTCCATCCATCAGAGCTAGAATTATTTATTAGGTAGGAGTGAGAAAGATAAAAATTTAGATAAAATGTACCCCCGTTTTTGTGTTGGGAAAGTGGAAAACTGACTATTAAAAACACCCTCGATACATTACTACACGACTTAATCATCACCGGCAAACCCTAAAAGACGAGGTTGATGCTTTAGCCCATGCGCCCATCGAAGCAAATGAGATGTGGTCACCTACTGTTTGTGGTAGAAGGTAAATACTATTACAGAAACGTTAAAGTTATAGTACATGACGAGTCTAAAATAATGCTTTGATAACAGTCTGCAATCACTTATCTATCCTCAGGTTAACCTGTACCTTGTTTACACACTCTGTGACGAACTAACTTGTTCAAATAAACACTGTTGTGCTTGTTTTGCGTCATGGGAACACACATTCTGTTTTCCCGAATTTAAGCTTAACTAGGCGACTATTCATCAAGGACAGCTTGGTCAGTCGGTAAGCATCCGATTACTCAGCTATACGTACTTACTCTATGAACTTGGGAACTGAAAAATATTTTTGCCGCACTTGCAGAGGTACGCCACCTATCCCTATCTTGAGCTAGTTCTATCCAGTCCACCTTATTACACTCTTTAAGGTAAATTCTAACGTTATCCTCCCATCTGCGTTTAGGGCTTCCCAATGGTCTCTTCACATCTGGGTTTGCCAATCAACACCCAGAATAGTGTTATGTCCTTCCCACCATAATCTGCCAGGTATGATTATCCTAACAATGTCTTGTGAAGACTACAATGTGTGAAACTCATTATATAATCTCCTCCATTCCCCAGTATCCTCATCTCTTTTTGAACCAAATATTTTCTTAAGTACCTTGTTTTCGAAAACTCTAAATTTGTTTTCATTGTGTAAGATAAGAGATCACGACTCACACCCATAGATAACAGGTAAAACCATTGTTTTGTATATTCTGAGTTTATATTCCTTGACACCAGAATAGTTGTTAACAACTTAGAAGCATTTTTATTATTTCACCCAAATAAGAATCAAGAGTGAGTTAGGTCGACTGCAATAAAGGTAAAACTGGCGAACATTGATTGGTTGACATATTCGAGAAACCGTTCATTAAAAATTTACGCAATATTTGAGCATGACAATATAAATTACATGACCAATGTATAATCTTTAAGACGTGTTTTGGTTTTATTGTCAAATTGAGTTGATTAAAAATTAATTTGAGATGGGTTTTGAAAACTGACAAAGTAGGCCTACATCAGTATAATATAATATTATTTATAAAATTACGTTTGTATAACATAATAGCGGCATTGGAAGATCCAGCATTACGTCTAGAAGGGGTGAGAATATGGATGCATGTTAATTAAAAGTTTATACTTAGCTATACCTACTAAAGTAAGTAACCATGTTAAAATAGGGAATGAGAATAATGTATACATACCTTAAATTATTAAATGAAAGGTTTTACCGATAATATATTTATAATGTCAGTTTATAAATAAAAAGATTTTTAAAGTAATTATATGTATAAATAATATTGGGGAGAAGGGGAGAACGTAAACCCCCGCCCATACCTTAGACTTATTTGAGGAATTTACAAGTGCACTTTCTGAACTGAATGATTATATCAGGACACGAGAATGTGTATGAGCAAGAGCGAAGGGATATGTTTACATGCTACAATCAACATGGGGACCCGAATGTTTTACTTGACTTCCGAAGGTAGTTGTGCTACGGATTTTTATCACTCAAGAAAGATCCGTCGACCCCGCTGGGTTTGAACCACAAACATCGGGTCCCTAGGAGAGCACTTTACCCCAATACCAATGAGGTCAACCATACCCTAAATCAATCTCTGAATCGCAGTATTTAATATAATAACTCATTACCGAGATCAAAAGTCTTTATGAGACTCAAGTCTCACTTTTATTTCAATTGGGCAGTTTAAATTTATATATATATATATATATATATATATATATATATATATATTATACATATATATATATATATATATATACATATACATATATATATAAATTAAAAATAACACACTCGAAAACTCTTCTGG
>JBCFYV010001282.1:0-47041 GCA_039000515.1 Timema cristinae | reverse complement strand
TTTGGGGATTATAGATTATTTTTGCAAAAAGGTGGGAAATGAAAAAAAATTTTTGGGAAAACCCCCCCCCTTCAGTACCCCCAACCGATTTTTTCAACCGGCAGTTTTGTGCACTTGGCAAACTCTAAGAAAAAACATCACACATTTCCAGGGGTACTTATTTTTTAAATTAACATACCACATTTTTTGCCCCCTCTTTTGTACTTAATACATTTTTTCTTTTAAATTTTTTTTTGTGTCCCCCTATCGTCAAAAGGTATTTTCCCTTCTTTTAAAATCTAATTTTATCTTTTCTTTTTACCATGCTTCCATTAATAAGCAATTTGCTTATTTTGCTGACTTTGACAACATTCTCTAGGTCATTTTTACAAAAACTCTCTCCCTATATTTATTTTTATTTCTCTCTTATGAACATTTAAAAAATATTTATTCGAGAGGGAAAAAAGGGTGAAAAAATTATTCATTCATTACCAAATAAAAACCCACTTCACTGTTTGAAAGATCTAAGTCGTTCATGTTAGACGGCCCTACTAATATGGGGAGTTTGGGTTTTCTATTGAGGGGGGTTTTTTTCCCTAAATGTTTTCCCACCCACCCTCCCCCATCCCCAAATGGGGGTACACAGTTTCAAATTTTCCCCCCTTTTCCTTTCTCCTTAACCCCATTGTAGTAATTATTACTTTTATGCATATAACCTGAACATAGTGTTTTCCCAAAACAGTGAACATTAAACATTTGTTTTCCTCAAGGGGGGGTTTCTTTTTCCTTATAAAAAATGGATAAGCCCGGGCAAAAATTTCTGGTCATTGGGAAATATATTTGGGGTTTCGCGACCTTATTAAAAACTTTGTGAATAAAATTTAAAAATTAACGCAAATATACGAAAATCTTGTTTTTTTTCAAACAAAAAATTTACCCCATTTTTCAATAATGTTATTTCTTTGGACCCTTTTTGTTTCAAAAGAACAGAACATTCTCAATCCCCTTTTGAAAAAAGGGCCCCGTCCTTGGAAGGGCTGGGGGGGTTGGCCTTTCTATGGTGTTCCACCAGGTCCCAGAAGGTACTGATTTGGTTCTAAATTCTTTTGTCAAACTGATTATAAAGTTGGATCAAGGCGATTTTTCCCCCCTTGGGCCCCGTTGTTTAAAAACCCTTTATGTGAAACGGGTTGTGTTTGGTTTTCCCTTCCCCCTGGCCAACGACTGGATTAATTGGGGAAAAAGAACCCCTGGCCATTTGCCCCGCCATTGGCCCGAGAGCATCAAAAAATGTTTTTTCCTTTTTTCCCGAAAAATAGGAATTTTAGGGTGCTGACAGTGACAAACAACTTTCGAAACCAGCCGTTTAAGTCCCTTGGGTTTGGCCCCGGGAGGGGCAGATTTTTCTGCTTTTTGATTTTTGTTTCCAAAAGTTGAGGGCTTCTTTTTGGGGCTCGCTAGCCCAAACCCGTTATTCCCAAAGTACCAGAGATGTTTCTTGAAATCCTTTGGGTTAATTTAGGCCCCTGGTTCGTCTGGGAATCCTTAGTGCAATGAGGAAAAAGGGTCGGTATTCCCTGGATTTTCTGCAGCAAAAGGAACTTTGTCCCAATTTCTTGGCATAAAATGAGTGCCACAAAACCCATGTTCACGAGAAAATAAAAATTTAATCTGGGCCCCCAAATTGGTAGATTCTTTTGGGAAAAAAAATAGCCTTGGCCATAATCTGGCAAGAGAAGAGCTCCAGGTGCTATGAAATGAAAGTGTTTATTCAGAACCCCTTTGAGAAAAAACCCAAAGGCCCCAAAATTTTGCAGCTTTGTGTAGTCATTTTTTCAGAAACCTCCTTTTTCGAGAGCGGAAGGAAAAACCCAAAAACATTTCATCACGCAATTACAAAAGGGGACCCGGTAAAAAAGATGTTTGAGGTGGCTGCAAACTTTGTTTTGGGCCCAAATTTTTTCCCAAAAATTTTTAAGGGGAGAAATCTTGTCCAGAAGACCTGCCCGGTTTTCTTTTTTAAAAAACTTTGGGTTAAAACAATTTTATAAATGTATGGTGACAAGCCCCCCCCCAGTAAAGGGAAAGAACGATAGACCCCTTTTAAAATTGTGCATCCCCCTTTTTTAGTCCAGCGTTTGACGTTGGTAAAAGTCAAAAACTTTCCCCCCTGCAAAGGGAATTCTTTTTCAACCCCTTTGATAGAATCTCCGCAATATCGGATGTTGCTCCTAAAAAGGGGAAAACTGTGAAGTCGTCCGAGAGCTCGAGCTTTTGCCGCGATGATGAACGTAGCCTTCCCATCACTGATGTTGTTTGGTAAAGTAACATCACTACTCCTGTGTGAATAGCTTTTGATTTTTTTTTTGTTTTGGGAATTGGGAAATTATTTTGTGAATGATAAACGTACTCATAAAGTTGCACGAGGAAAACCCCCAAATAGGTCCATTTTGGCTAAATTTTTTTTTTTCCCCCCAATATGTATTTCATCAAATAAACAAGACAAGTTTGGGAAAAAGAAATAATTTGGGAAATAATGTTTAAAGCAATTTTTTTTGGACCCCCCTACTGAACAAGTAGTAAGAAGCAATGCTAAAGTAAATAATATGTTCATACGAATAAGCAACTCGACCCACCAGATGAATTCATATTGAAAATATAGAAAACAAATTATTTCCGTATGTTGGATGAGCTATTGTTTTAATTGTTCGTTCCATGAGTCATTTCTCCAGTTCACCCAGTAGAGAAACACTAACACCCTGTCCTTCTCCAGTCATTCTCTCAGTTCACTCCAGTAAAAGACACTTTGAATATTTTGCTAGTGCATTACTTGATAAAGAGAATAATGTGAGCCAACCTTCCTTTTACACAAGCGCCATTTAACTACTTACGCTATACTCAGGGCCTTCACGGCCAGCTAGCACACACAGAACAAACAATTTGTAATATGTTTGAATGCCAGGAAAACTTCACTGTTTCTCAGATAACCTTCATATAGTTAATCTGAAATCAATAGGACAAGGCAAGAGTATGTAAAGATCTCACTTTTTATCTTCTTTTTTTGTAGTAGCCCACGTGTATGCAATTGTTAACATCTACTTTTTATCTTCTTTTTTTTTTAGTAGCCCCACGTTTTATACCAATTGTAACATCTACCTTTTGTTTTCTTTTTTGTAGTACCCCACCGTTGTACGCCAATTGTAAAGATCTACCTTTTATCTTCTTTTTTGTAGTGCCCCACGTTGTATGCCAATTGTAACATCTACTTTTTATCTTCTTTTTTTGAGTAGCCCCACGTTGTATGCCAATTGTAAAATCTACCTTTTGTCTTTTTTTTGTAGTAGCCCCACGTTGTACCCAATTGTAAAGATCTACCTTTTATCTTCTTTTTGTAGCTGCCCCACATTGTACACCAATTGTAACATCTACCTTTTATCTTTTTTTTGTAGTAGCCCCACGTTTTACGCCAATTGTAACTCTCCTTTTATCTTCTTTTTGTAGTGCCCCACGTTGTACACCCAATTGTAAAGATCTACCTTTTATCTTCTTTTTTGTAAATAGACCCACGTTGTACGCCACTTGTAACATCTACCTTTTATCTTCTTTTTTTGTAGTAAACCCCACGTTGTACGCAATTGTAAAGATTACCTTTTATCTTCTTTTTTGTGTAGCCCCCCCTTGTACGCCAATTGTAAAATTACCCTTTTTTCTTCTTTTTTGTAGTGCCCCCCGTTGTAGCCTTGTAAATCTACCTTTTATCTTTTTTTTTTTAGTAGCCCCACGTTGTCCCCCAAAAATTGTAACATCAAACCTTTTTTATCTTTTTTTTTAAAAACCCCCCCACTTTAAAAACCCCAATTTAAAGATCTTCTTAAACTTCTTTATAGAGCCCCACTTGTAAGCCCAATTAAAATTTATTTTTTTTTTTTAACCCCTCTTTTGGGGCCAATTTTAAAAACCTCGTCGTCAAAACCCTAAAAAAAAAGGGTTTAGCGCCATTTGTAACACAAAATTTTGTGTTTTTTTTTGTAGAAAACTGCCCCTTTTAAAGTTGTATGAGGGGGTCTTCTTACAAAAAACAAAAAAATTCCCCATGCACTTAAAAATTGAATTTAGTTTTTTTTTTCCATTTCTTTTTTTAAATTGATAGTTAGACAGTTTTGTCAACTTAAAAACCCTTTTTACACAAATAAAACTTTTGTTCTAGGCAGTGTGCCTAAATATTGTTAAAATTTTATTTAACCGAAAAAACACATGTCTCCCTCCCATAGATTCAAGCGGGAGAGAACTAAGAAGAGAGGGGAAACCCCGGCGTCAGAAAACCAAGTGCCCTCGTGACCCTGGGGATTGTGGACCCGTAATTTCCATTTTTTCTCGAACCCAGACCATTACTTTGATTTCTTTCCAGCGTCTTTCTGCACCTGCTTTTAAAATTAAAATGCCAATGAAACCCCCGGAAAAAAAAACCCAAAAGCCTCTGAAACATGCAGCTAAAAAAATAAAAAAAGAAACATGGCCGTATTTTTAAAAAAATATGATTTTTAAATTAAGTTAACTAAAAAAAGGGAAATAAAAAGATTTTTAATTTCTAAAATATGATCTCAAATTTTAAAAAGGCCCGGAAAATTGAAATCATTACAAGAAATTTAAGAAATTTTCATAAAAAATTTTTGTTGAAAAAGTTTTTTTTTTATTTTAGCACCGCGTCTTACAAACCCTTTTTGGGCAATACACTTAAAAACTAACTATTCTAAAGACTTTGTAATTGGGGGTGGTTTTAATTTAGAGTAAGTGAAATTGCATTTGCCCCCGGGGGGGGAGTTGAATATCATTTAAAAGGGAAAAAAAAAAACCCTTTTACCTTTGAGTGAAAATTCCCAAAATCGATCCCCTGTCCCTTTTCATCTTGCTCAAACGAAAATAGCAAGTTATTTTTTAAATTTGACAAACCCCAAAACGGGCCTGAAAAGTTGTTGAAAAACCAATATAGTAAAAACATTATTTTTTAACTTAAAAAAAAAAAAGCCCCAAAATTTAATTTGTTTAAAACCATTTGATAAATTTTTTCAAAATACACCCCAAAAATTTAAAAATTTGAATTTAAATAAACAAAAATTTCAAAGTTAACTAGAATTCTAGGAAATGCAAAAATGATTTTTTTTACTGCATTTGGTATCACGTGGACAAAAAATTTTTCATATGGCCTTTTTCCCCCGATGGTGAAACGGGGGGTTTCCCTACGGGCCCAAAATATTGGGGGCATTTTCCTACAATTTTTTCCCAACTTCTCTCCCCAAAAAAATTATGTTACATCCCTTTTAACTTGAATTTTTTTCCCTCATTTTCCCCCAACAAATTTTTTTTTAAAGGGATGTTTTTCCCCCCAGAAATACAGAGTGGGTGAAATAGGTAATATTATAATTTCAAATAGATATTACATATAGTTTACTCCCAACTATATTATTCCCCTTTGCGGAAGAATGGGGAAATTTTACCTTTCCCGCGACCCTTTCAAAATCCATTTCGTTTTGCCTTTTTCAGCAGTTCCCGGGCCCCACAGCAAAACCTTGAATTTTAAAATAAGGTTTTAAAAACCCTTTCCCCATATAAATACTACATAACTGAAAAAGAAATTGCACTGCAACGCTTATTTTTAAAATATCCTAGATACATATATAAAAAAATCCTACAAATTTTAACAGGACTCGAACCCAAAACCTAAATATATATGCTACAATTTGCCGGGTTAATATCCTACAAATTAGAAAACTACTTCGGAAACGATTTGCTGTTTCAGAAATAACACAAATATCCGGGGCCCCTTTACCCGGGACTCACAACACAAACCTGATTAAACATGATAAAACATGCCTGGATAAATATTATACAAAAATACACCCCAATCGTTAAGTGGTTCCAGAGATATAACACAATTTTGCGACACTTCACCGGGACTTACACCAAAACACCCGTTACAATTATTACACTAAAAAATGCCTGGAAAATACCTACAATACAAAAGTAACACCACAGTAATCTTTGGGGTTTCCCATCAATGTAACAAACAACGCAGCCCTTCACGGGGACTACCACGAAACATTTTTTAAAACACAAAAATGTTAAAACCCCCCTAGATAGGGCCCCGTATAGAAGTAAAAACAACCGCATTTGGGTTAAGGGGTCCAAATCCTAAATTACAGATAAAATAAAACCGGGCCCCCTTTCTTTAAGGAGACTCAAACCCTGACTGATGACGCTAGATCCTCCCTTAACATCATAACAAAGAAAAAACGCCCCACAATGGGTTATAAGTTCCAGATATATTTGGCAACAACAGACTTTTTTAAAAACATTACGAGTTACATTACTTTTTTACTTAAAATTTTACTTTCCAAACATTAATAAAGCATAGATATCTTTTTTTAAAGTTTAAGCTCGTAAACCAAAACAAAATTTCTCCCTACTTTTTCATTCTTTAAACCTCCCCCCTGATATTTGATATTTATTAATTTTTGCAGATGACATAATCATTTATGGTTTGGATTTTCAGAATTGATTTAGTAAAAAAACAGATTTGACAAAAACACCACAGATTTAATTTATTAGAAAATGATAATCATGTAAAACTAATAAACAACAATTTTTCAATCAAAGTATTTATCAAAACTTTTTACTATAGTTTATTGTGGCCGTTACGTAAAATTAAAAAAAGGGTATGAAATCGAACATGGTGCCACAAAGCTATATACACAGTTTTTAATAACTTTGAAGAATCAAATAAACTCACTTTATACCTAAAATATGTCCAATGAATAAGATTTTATCATATCTTTTTTTTTCCACCCGGGAAAATGATATAAAATATTTTAAATTGAGTTTGGGGACCCTTAAATTATAAAATTTTTTCTTAACTCAGCGTTTAAATATAAATTAAAAATCTTTATATCTAATTTGTTATTTGCACTACATGTGTGGAATATAATAATTAATTATTAAAAACATTCATAACTAGCTATTCACAAAGGGGGAGACCTCTTTATGTTACCATGTAAAAACCAACAACTGTGGGTAACACTGATGCCAAAATAAATGTGTGGCCTATTAAATCTTTAACCACTAAAAAAAAGCCACCCATATATTAATGAACCAAACATAATTAATTTAAATAAGTAAGTAACAAATAATTGATTTTATTAGGAAGGGAACAAACAACTAAAAGTAATTTATAGATCAAACTATTTTAAGATCGTAAAAAGACATAACCCCTCCCATATCACTCCTTCCAACAGTCAAAAATAATTTAAGAACTTAAGGCTTTCTCAAATCTGGCCCTTTGGGGGTAGCTAGCATACCACGAGGGCTGAACTTATAAGTTGCACCTTTACAATCCCGACGGAGTGTTTTCCTTACCCACTCTTTCCTGTAAAACTTATTCCTAATCTTGTTTCTCTTCGTGACAATAACATGGTCCTTACATTCACTGTCCATTTTCTGCTGCATATTATCCCATATACACCTATACAACAACTCTCCCCCGGTTCTTCTCTATATCAGTCTCCATAGTACACATACAACAACTCTCCCCTTGTTCTCTTCTCTTTTACAGTCTCCATAGTACACCTAACAACAACTCTCCCTGCTGTTCTCTTCTCTATACAGGTCTCCCCTAGTACACCTAAAACAACTCTCCCTGCTGTTCTCTCTATACAGGTCTCCATAGTACACCTATACAAAACTCTCCCCCGCTTTCTCTCTCTTAGCAGGGCTCCATAGTACACCAAAAACAACTCTCCCTGCTGTTCTCTTCTCTATAGCAGGTCTCCATAGTACACCTATAAACAACTCTCCCTGCTGTTTTTCTCTAAGCATCCCATAGTACACCTATACAAAAACCTCCCCTTTCTTTCCTTAGCAGGGCCCTTACACCTATACAAAACCCCCCTCTGTTCTCTCTCTAACAGTCCCTATCACCTATAAACAATCCCCTGCTTCTCTTTTCTATAGGGCCCATAGTACCCCTTAAACAACCTCCCTTGTTCCTTCTCTATAGCAGGTTCCCCTAGTACACCTTACAAAAACTCTCCCTGCCGTTCTCTTCTCTATAGCAGTCTCCTAATAAACCTATAGAACAACTCTCCCTCTTTCTCTCTCTAATAGGTCTCCATATACAATAAACAACTCTCCCTGTGTTCTTTTCTATAGCAGTCTCCAAGTACAAATATAAAAACTTCCCTGCTGTTTTTTTTTCCATACGGTCTATAGTACCCTATACAACAACCTCCCCGCTGTTTCTTCTCTATATCAGGGCTCCAATACCCTAACAAAACCTCCCTCTTTCTTTCTCTAATCAGCCCATAGTACACCTATACAAAATCTCCCTGCTGTTCTCTTTTATATCATCTCCAAGTACACCTAAACAACCTCCCTCTGTTCTTTCTCTATATAGTCTCCTAGTACACCTATACAACAACTCTCCCTCTGTTCTCTTCTCATAACATCTCCATAGTAAAACCTATCAACAACCTCCCTCTGTTCTCTTTCTATATCAGGGCTCCATAGACACCTATAAACAACTCCCCTGCTGTTCCTTCTCTATACAGGTCTCCATAGTACACCTATACAACAACTCTCCCTGCTGTTCTCTTCTCTATAACAGGTCTCCATAGTACACCTATACAACAACTCTCCCTGCTGTTCTCTTCTCATATCAGTCTCCATAGTACACCTATACAACAACTCTCCCTGCTGTTCTCTTCTCTATACGGGTTTCTCCATAGTACACCTATAAACAACTCTCCCTGCTGTTTCTCTTCTCTATAGCAGGTCTCCATAGTACACCTATAAAAACAACTCCCCCTGCTGTTCTCTTCTCATAGCAGGTCTCCATAGTAAAACCTATACAACAACTCTCCCTTGCTGTTCTCTCTCTATAGCAGGTCCCATAGAAACACCTATACAACAACTCTCCCTGCTGTTCTCTTCCCCCTATATCAGGTCTCCATAGTACACCTATACAACAACTCCCTTTCTGTTCTCTTCTCATAGCAGGTCTCCAAGTACACCTATAAACAACTCTCCCTGCTGTTCTCTCCTCCATAGCGGGTCTCCATAGTACACCTATAAACAACTCTCCCTGCTGTTTCTTCTCTATAGCAGGTCCCATAGTACACCTATACAACAACTCTCCCTGCTGTTCTCTTCTCTATAGCAGGTCTCCATAGTACAACCTATAAACAACTCTCCCTGCTGTTCTCTTCTCTATAGCAGGTCTCCATAGTACACCTATACAACAACTCTCCCTGCTGTTCTCTTCTCTATAGCAGGTCTCCATAGTACACCTATAGAACAACTCTCCCTGCTGTTCTCTTCTCTAGCAGGTCTCCATAGTACACCTATACAACAACTCTCCTGCTGTTCTCTTCTCTATACAGTCTCCATATACACCTATACAACAACTCTCCCTGCTGTTCTCTTCTCTATAGCAGGTCTCCATAGTACACCTATAAACAACTCTCCCTGCTGTTCTCTTCTCTATAGCAGGTCTCCATAGTACACCTATACAACAACTCTCCTGCTGTTCTCTTCTCTATAGCAGGTCTCCATATACACCTATACAACAACTCTCCCTGCTGTTCTCTTCTCTAATCAGGTCTCCATAGTACACCATAGAACAACTCTCCCTGCTGTTCTCTTCTCTATAGCAGGTCTCCATAGTACACCTATAAACAACTCTCCCTGCTGTTCTCTTCCTATAGCAGGTCTCCATAGTAACCTATAGAACAACTCTCCCTGCTGTTCTCTTCTCTATATCAGGTCTCCATAGTACACCTATACAACACTCCCTGCTGTTCTCTTCTCTATATCAGGTCTCCATAGTACACCTATACAACAACTCTCCCTGCTGTTCTCTTCTCCATAGCAGGTCTCCATAGTACACCTATACAACAACTCTCCCGCTGTCTCTCTCCATAGCAGGTCTCCATAGTACACCTATACAACAACTCTCCCTGCTGTTCTCTTCCTCCATAGCAGGTCTCCAATACACCTATACAACAACTCTCCCTGCTGTTCTCTTCTCTATAGCAGTCTCCATAGTACACCTATAGAACAACTCTCCCTGCTGTTCTCTTCTCTATAGCGGTCTCCATAGTACACCTATAGAACAACTCTCCCTGCTGTTCTCTCTTCTATAGCAGGTCTCCATAGTACAACCTATACAACAACTCTCCCTGCTGTTCTCATTCTCTATATCAGGTCTCCATAGTACACCTATACAACAACTCTCCCTGCTGTTCTCTTCTCTATATCAGGTCTCCATAGTACACCTATAAGAACAACTCTCCCTGCTGTTCTCTCCTCCATATCAGGTCTCCATAGTACACCTATACAACAACTCTCCCTGCTGTTCTCTTCTCTATAGCAGGTCTCCATAAGTACACCTATACAACAACTCTCCCTGCGGTTCTCATCTCTATAGCAGGTCTCCATAGTACACCTATACAACAACTCTCCTGCTGTTTCTCTTCTCTATATCAGGTCTCCATAGACACCTATACAACAACTCTCCCTGCTGTTCTCTTCTCCATAGCAGGTCTCCATAGTACACCTATAGAACAACTCTCCCTGCTGTTCTCTTCTCTATCAGGTCTCCATAGTACACCTATACAACAACTCTCCCGCTGTTATCTTCTCCATAGCAGGTCTCCATATACACCTATACAACAACTCTCCCTGCTGTTCTCTCTCCATAGCAGGTCTCCATAGTACACCTATACAACAACTCTCCCTGCTGTTCTCTTCTCTATACAGGTCTCCATATTACACCTATACAACAACTCTCCCTGCTGTTCTCTTCTCCATAGCAGGTCTCCATAGTACACCTATACAACAACTCCTCCCGCTGTTCTCTCTCCATAGCAGGTCTCCATAGTACACCTATATAACAACTCTCCCTGCTGTTCTCTTCTCTATAGCAGGTCTCATAGTACACCTATACAACAACTCTCCCTGCTGTTCTCTTCTCTATAGCAGGTCTCCATAGTACAACCTATAGAACAACTCTCCCTGCTGTTCTCTTCTCTATATCAGGTCTCCATAGTACACCTATACAACAACTCTCCCTGCTGTTCTCTTCTCCATAGCAGGTCTCCATAGTACACCTATTAAACAACTCTCCCTGCTGTTCTCTTCTCTATAGCAGGTCTCCATAGTACACCTAACAACAACTCTCCCTGCTGTTCTCTTCTCTATAGCAGGTCTCCATAGTACACCTATACAACAACTCTCCCTGCTGTTCTCTTCTCTATAGCAGGTCTCCATAGTACACCTATACAAACAACTCTCCCTGCTGTTCTCTTCTCTATAGCAGGTCTCCATAGTACACCTATAGAACAACTCTCCCTGCGGTTCTCATCTCATTACTTCATCTCTACTCCCACCAAACACTTCTCAGATATTTTACACCTGGTACCTTTCTCACCTTTACTCCATCCAACCTTACAGCTTTACTTGTTAGAACAACACATTTATAGATTATTGATTATTACATATCTTATATTAGGCAAGTTTTCGCATTTGACTTGGTTCGTCTTGGTATTGAGTGTTTTTGACCAAGTGGTTCTTACCAAGGTGGAGTGTGAAAACAATTTTGAAATGTTTTTCTTAAACAAAAATGGTGGTTGGATTGGAGCAGATCTAACAGCTGGTAGGTGAAATTTATGTTATCCTAATACATGTACAGCAAATCGACGGAAAATGACCTTTTTAATTTTATTCTTAGTTAGATTTGTGCCTATTTTGACTAGTTTTAATATTTACACAGCATGTCAAGCTAAACATATGTTTCCAAAAATAACCTTAAGAAAACCTGAGGTATGTATGTAAATATTAAATAGGCTTGGGTAATATAAAACTCTCTTTTAAATTAAGTGCCTACTTACTGTCATGTATTTCTACAGGATGTTCATGACCTAGAAAACCGGGAAATGTCAGGAATTTGCTTGGTCAGGGAATTTAATAACATTTCTGGAATTTTTACAGTAAACTAACAACTACACAATTTGATTTTCAATATTAAAAAAAAAAGTTTTCTTTCAGTCAATACATGTTGCGTTTGTAGCTGGCCGCCGAGCATACACTCTCAAGGTCAACATATGATCTCCACCCCCTACATTATTTGTCGCGCCAAAGTTCAATCATGATTATGTGCTTACGCGAGAATTTATTTACGTCATAATATGAAGAAGCTTTCTCTGTCTCTTCATAGCCAAAGTAGAGTTACATGCACATGTGTGAGAATTCGATTACATTGTACAAAGCTCCGTGTGTCTTTAGCCAAAGTTAGGTTATGGTTATGCTCATGTGCGAGAATTAGTTTATTTCTTGAGAATAAGGAATACTGTCAACAATTTTTGACCATGCGGTTAAAGTCTTACTTTAAGTGGTTCACTACAATCCCACTCAATAAAAAATTTTAAAACCTATTAGAACACCAGTTAATATTTTTATTTTATAATCAATTTAAAGCGTTTATGCATCTTTTTAATTTAACGCTGGGTGTTTACGGGATAAAATCTTCACACTCGCGCGTCACATTCATGCAAAACACATAGGACACAAGTTAAATTTTAAAGACAAGCGAAATCAGTTAATTATTTATAAAACACTGATTGGCCTACTTGTTTAAATCAAACCCGAATGAAATTTTCTAAAATAAGATGTAAGTAAATAGCTTTGATTCTAGATAATTTTATTATATAAATTAATTAATTTAGAGAAAATTTTAAAAGGTTTTATTAGTGAATATATTTACGAAAATCGGTTATAAGCGTAACATCCTTACGAGCATAAACAAAAGCTGTGTAGTTATTCTTAGAACGTTTAATATTGTCCCTTTGGAGAGACAAATTTTAATTCTGACGATATCAATAAGGACAAGTCAACATTGTTTTTAACATTAAACTAATTCAGTCTCTTTATCTTCTACTTAAAGGGGTTAATATCTTGGTTTAGGCCAAGTTTTTCATTTTTACCCAAAATGGGCTTATTTAGTATACAAAAAGGCCACTTTCTGGGTAACTAAGCAAAGTGTGTTAAAAAATTGTTTGCGCTAGTAATGCAAAGTTTAAAATCTCGACGGGATAGCAATTTTGGGAAGGGTGGATTTTACTTTTTCCCCCTCGGGGGAAACCTAAAAAATTTATTTTTGCTACTCATTTTGTTCCTGCTCCCCTAGTTTTGGGTTCTAAAAAAAGTAGTTAATATACAAACAGAATGTAATAGGGCAAATTAAAAAATTTACATGATCCCATATTTTAAAAAAAATCAGAAAATTTTGGGGAAAATTATTATAATGACCCCCAAAAAATTAATTTTTTTCCTTAAAGTAGTGTTTATGAACATCTTACTATAGGTTTTTTTATTTTCACTATGCTTAGGCCTACACTTTATAAGCACCCCCCAGGTTTTCCGGGCCAAAAAAGAGTGAAAAATTTGGGCCTCTCACGCAATAAAACGCAATCCCCCAAGTTTAAGAAAACTGCCTGTATCCACTCTTTCAGGGGTCAGGAGGCACCAGAGGAAAAATTCTCTGCTATCTGTTTTTTGTGCATTTACAGAGCAACAGGGGAAAGCAGGCACTAACAAGCCATATTCGGGAAAAAAAAACACAGAACTTCAGTAAAAAGAAAAAGGGGTTCTCTTTAAACTTGAACTTTTCTTAAAAGGAGCCCCTAACAGTGTAGTATGCGTTTCCCAAAAAATTTTTTTTAAAAATTTCTATTTCAAACTTAATTTCAAGCCTTTAGTTTGCAGAAACAATTTTTTTCCCTTTATCTCCTGTGTGTACAACTTCTAGTTTTGGGGGAAAAGTATTAGTAATGTAATATCTTTTAACAGAAGAAAAAACCCAAAGGTAAACGGACACAAACCCCTTTTTTTCTTGGGGGAAAATGTAAAAAAGGGGAAAAAAACTAGGGGTGTATCAACAGTAATGCAACATATTCCTTTGGAAACGATTGCCATTAAAGTCATTATTCAAGCAAATTTTTTTCCCGACTGTTCAATACCCAAAATAAAGAAACAACTTCAAAAAACAAATACAGCTTATGTGATTGTACATGGATTGGAAACCTTTTTTTGGGGAACGGGGAAGTGAGAACTTTAAATTTTCACATGCTAATCATATGGGCTTTTGGGTTCGATAAAAGGGTCTCAATAAAGGTCACAAAAACAACAAAGGACATTGGAGTGGGGTTTTTTGGGATGGGGAAAAGGGGGGAGGTTTCAACTAGATATTTAACATAAATTTTCTTAGGTCATACTACTTCAGCTGATTTTTTTAAATGCCTTCAAAAAAAATTTATCCAACATGGATCTAATAAAGGTTAGGAGGCCCCAAAGTTTAAAAAAAGTTTTTGGAGGGGGCAAAAATGATTTGATTGGGGGCGACCCTTTCCCGAAAAAGGTAAATAGTTGGGGGGGACATACACTGCATTGTGCATTTAAAGGGGGTATCAGAGCCACTCATTGTAAACTTGTTGGAAAAGGGGTTTTTTGGGGCTACATACACGCATTGTGCATTCAAAGGGGTATCAAGCCCCTCATTGTAAACTTTTTTATAAAATTAGGGGGACTACAAAACAAAATTCATTGTGCCTTCAAAAAGGGGGGATCAGAGCCACTCTTGTTTTAAAATTTTTGATTAGGTAGGGGGGGCTACATACACTGCATTGGCATTCAAAGGGGGATCAGACCACTCATTGTAAACTTTTTTGATATAGGGAGGGGGGGGAAATACATCACTGCATTGTGCATTTTAAAGGGGTATCAACCACCATTGTAAACTTGTTGATAAAAGGTAAATGGGGGGGCTACATACCTGCATTGGGGGATTCAAAGGGGGGATCAGGCCACTCATTGTAAACTTTTTGATATAGGTAGGGGGGACTACATACACTGCAATTTTGCATTCAAAAGGGGGGGATCAAGCCCCCTCATTGTAAACTTGTTGATATAGGGGCGGGGGACTACAACACGCATTGTTGCAAATTTAAAAAGGGGGGAAACAAGCCACTCATTTTTAAACTTGTTTTTATAAGGTAGCGGGGACTACATACACTGCATTGTGCATTCCCCAAAAAGGGGGGATCAGAGCCCCCTCATGTAAAAATTTTTGAATAGGAAACTGTGGACTACATACACTGCTTTGGGGCATTCAAAAAAGGGGGGATCAGAGCCACTCATTTTTAAACTTGTTAATTTTTTTTCGGGCACTGTAAAAAACTTGGAAAAAAGTGCCTGCTCGAAGAGCAATTATATCACCATTACAGGATCCAAAATTTTTCCCCCCTTTAAAAATTTTGTGCAATACGGTGGTTAAGAACTTAAAGTTTCCCCGAAAAAGCCTTTTTTTATCCTGCCAAATTGGGTTAAATTATCAATGAAGTGAAAGGTTTAAAAAAGAACCCAAATAAACAGCTTCAAATAATTTCAGAATCTTTGAAGGATAAGCTACTAGGTCCAAAACTACTTTTTTCCAGAGCTTAGCATCAGACTATAACCTTTTTTTAAGGGAATTCAGCCCAAACGAGCCTTTTTCACCTTTTAATATAATGCTTTAATTTTTTTTGGTTTTAAGAGTGCCATGGAAAAGTTTGTTAAAAAAGAATACGGTTTTCGACATCAGTTTCCAAAAGGGATATTTTGAAGAAGAAAACTTATTGTTATAAGCAGATTGTAACCCCCCCCAACCCCTTTATTTATACAACAAAAAAAAGTCAGGTTGGTCATAAAAGAGTTTATTTATTCCAACAATAACAATACTCAATGAGAAAGAGTGGGACTAGCCAGCGTTAGGCGCAGACATCAGCACAAAAAAAGGCCATAAATAGTTATACACAAACAAGTGGTTAGGGGCACGACCCCGATACAAAGAGGGCCGCCCAAAAGGCCACAGCATTTAAGTACATTAAAATTTGCCCATCGTACAAATCCGTAGCGTATAATGGTAATAATTAAAGATCCAAACAATAACCCCAGTACTATGATAATCATAAATATAAACTACTCGCCATCAGCGACTTCCAATAACTGACGTGTAAGGCAAGGTGCCCACTAAGAAGTTCCCCACTACAGCAAATTCAAACCCCACAAAACAGAGCCAATATCCATTATAATTTGGGGGGCTTTCAGAATTCAGTGACTTAGCCACAAACAAACTAACAAACTAATTGCGCGGGCTCGCGACCCCTGAGTTGACTAACTAAGCTTAGACTAATAGGAGTTCAAAATCCCCAAACAATGATTAGTAACGTAATCAAACCAACATGATTATAACCAAACAATTTAGCAAATACCCTGAATATCAAACATGGCGACGATAATGGTTTCAAAACAATCCGTGAAGCGGATGAGATACCTACCTGAATAGTAATTTCTTTGAGTCCAGTCGCCCCCCCATGATCTCTACAAAAAAGGCCTTTCAGCCCTCATATAAATAAACAAAGTTAAAAACATAAATAAATATCGCCCAAACAGTAATTTTGAAAACAAATCCAGGCCAAAACAAATTTTGAAGTAAAATAACCTAAACCCACACAAAATGCCTCCCTAAGAATGTGGAGAAATGCGGGCCCATGGCTATAGAGTCCTGCCATTATATACACATAGGTAGAGTCACGTTTTTCTCATAGCGCGGGAAGCAAAGCTGGGAAAGGGGGGTAAGGGAGTGCACTGTTCTGGGAACAACCTCCCATATTCCGGGCGTATTTCAAATCGCGCACCGCCCGATGACCGTGATATCACTGCACTGTTGCCGGGCGCACGGGTCTGCGCATGTCGATCATTTCTTGTTTCCTCTTGGAGGGGGTAGGCCTAGGGGTTAACCTCGGTCAGGGTTTTATTGGGCTCAGCTGAAAACAAACGGGGGCCGCAAGGTTTTGTGTGGAGCCTCGGGGAGTACCCAAAAAATGAGACGGGTTGGGTAAATTTAAACCCCACGCCTTTTTCCCCTTTCTTTGTGACTATGTCACAATGCCCCCCTGACAAAAGAAAACTTCCTCAGCCTTGGGGGAAACGGTGGGGCGCCTTCCCCGAGATTCACCGCGGACTGGAATTTTTCACTGCTCTGGCGGGCCTTGGTAGGGGTCTGTACAGGTTCAGGAGACTTGAACGACTGGACTCCGAGCTGACTTCCTTTTCGTACTTCCACACCCAACATCCGTCAACCCCGAGCTAGGCGGGGACACGGCCCCGGCATTATGGTGACCCTCTCGTCGTCGACAGGGGGTTTCACGTGCCCAGTTCGGCGAACTCCAATGACGACCAGTGCACAAAAGCGACGGGAAAGGGAAAGGGGAAGAATGGGGGGACGAGATGGGGGAAAATTCTTGAGAAACAAAGTCTATTTTATCACCACATTCACTATAAGGTTTAAAGCAAGAAAAACCCACTTGATCATACTACATATTCGTTGCACCAACATTGTCTACCCGCAAAAAGCCTCAGATGCCCACAGCTCTCGATTTGGCGGCTTTTCCATCGGTGGGGAAAAGGGTGGGTCTGCCATCACACGCTGTATAGGTAGTCCATTTTTGGGAGAGGGAACGTTCTGCACTATCCCGAAAAAGGCCCAACGCTTCACACCAAAGGCAAAACAAGTCGCTGGCCGGAATTACATCAGACCCCACCTTTAGCAAACAAAGCAGAAAACATGGGGGTTTAAAACCCCCTTTCCCATTTCAATAAAAAATCAAATAAAAAACCTCATAATTATGTTTATAAAAACAAGTAAATGAAAAATGGAATACCCAAACAAAAGAAACAACACAAAAAGGGGAATTGAAAAATTTACTCCACAGCCTTTTAAAGGCTGACATCGTCACGGTCAAAACGGGGGCGGTTACTCCTTTTAACAAATGAGACAGGGGAGGAAACTTTCAAATTTACCGGGGACCACCCCTTGTAGCCAATTTTTTGCCGAAACCTGCAGCAGCCGAGTAAGGGGAAAAACTTACAGAAACTTTGTCCCTTGCAAGAATGGAAAAGGATACGCCCCCGTTTTAGGTGGGGGCAACCTTCCTTTGGACCTCGGGAAAGGTTTTGAAAACTACCCCGCATTTTTTCACTAAAGAGCAATCGCCTGTTCATCGAGAAGCGGGTCAATATCCAAGTTAGAAAATAGGGGGTGATTCAGATCCCTATTAAGGAGGTTTGAGGAAGGGTGGCCTTGCCTGACCGTGGAATGCTGAGCTAAAAGTACATTTAATACGTCAATGTCCTGGTCCCAGCGAGTGTGGTCTTGGTGATGGAAAATCGTTAGGGCAAGGGTTCAGGTTACGATTAAACCTTTCTACGTGATTCGGCGACGGATTGTAGGGGCTAGTGGTGACGTGCTTGATCCCCCATGAGAAGACATATCCCCAAAAGTCCTAGACCTGAAAACACGGCCCATTGTCATTCAGATGACCCTCGGAGCCCCTAAAATTGCCCAAACACGCCTGCACAGAGCGTTAACCGTTGTCCTCGCCTTAATCTTCCTAAGGGGAATGAGGATGAAAAATTTTTCGAGAAATCGTCCATAGCAACGATATGGAGGTTACCCTGGGAAGAGCGAGTCAAAGGCCCGACAAAATCAACGAAGACTTCTCCCACGGCCCCCTTGGGCGACATCCCCCGGAAAGTAAAACCCCTATCTTGAAATTGCGAGTAGGTTTGGCCAATTGACACAATTTACGTCCCCACTCCCTAATACCCCTAGACTTTAAAGGGCCAAAAAAATTCCTTGCAGATCTTACATTTGTCTTAAGCACGCCGCAATGGCCACCGAGGAGGGAGTCATGGAAGTACTAAAGCAACATGGGCCTAAGTTTCTCTGGCACAAAATATCTAACCCCCTTTTTAATACGAACTACGGGGTGGTCCTTAAGGATCTCGTACTACCTATCCTCTCCCCACGCTTGATCCGTCCCCACGCTTGATCCTGTCCACAATCGGGTTTCCCAGAGGGATCCAACAACTGTTGGTATTTAATGGAAAATAAAGGATTCAGGGATAGTATTTATACACCGACAACATGGCCCTCAGCTGGATGTGGATCACCCGAAACCAGTTGGGAAAGATGGGCCCGTGGGTCTGGAAGCTAGCTTAGGTTTAATTTCACAACGCATCATGTTGCGGTGTATAAATCTAACGGCGAAGTTCTAGGTAGTCGGCAAATTTCTCAATGCCAAATATACAACTCAAACATTCCTTTTCGTAATGCTATACTTTCTTTCGGCCAGGGTCAAAGTCCTACTTGCGAAGCAAATGGCTACACCCCTCGGAAAATCATTTGTGAAAGAACCGCACCTAGCGCTACTGAGAAGCATCAACGTGCAATTGGAAGGGTGAGTGAAGTCAGGCATACGCAGGACGGCTGGCGAGACAAGTGGCGCGAGCGCAACAAAGGCATCTCTTTGCGCGGGTCCCCAGTAAAGGTAGCCCCTTTTTTTTCAAAGAGTTAAGTGGATTGGCTACGTCCGAGAAGTTAGCGATGAAAACCCAGCGTAGTAAGCGCACATGCCTAAAACCGTAACACACCTTTGATGTTTTTTGGGGCAGGGAAAAACTTAAGATGGGCTTGCCCCTTTGGGGGTCAAAAAAGCGGTTTTACCTTTTAAATAATATACCTGGGAAGGGTTTACAGACCCTTTTTTTTTCCCCGAAACCCTTTTCCCCGGGGTTTTGACAGCCCAACCCGGCCCGCGCAGGCCTTTAAAACACTATCCTAAGGGACGCAAGTGGTCGTCGAATGTTTTTGCTGTATATACAGATGTCAATAAGAAAAAAAAAACACAAACGTAACTTCAGGTAAAAAAGATATGGTCCAGGACCCTCTCGGGAGCTTGCCCCCCACGGGATTCCCTAAAGGCACCCGGGTTAATTTGGAAACCACTTGACCGGGGGGTATAAAAGCGTTTTATTTCTTAGAAAATTTGAGAGTGCGCTTTGGGAGAAAGCGGGCTTTGGGTCAACCCAAGCTTAAAATTTGCCCCCCCCGGGGGGGGGAAAAGGGAAAGGGCGGTTTTAAAGCGGGGCAGGGGTAAGGGTCGAACAAAAATTTTTATTTTGGGTTTTCCTATAGTCGACAATTAAGCGGTCCCCCTAAACCTTTTCGGGGGATAATAAAAGAAAGGGTTTGGGCGTTTGGCGATTTGGGGGGAGGGAAAACCCCTTTTAAATTTTTGGGCCCAGGAAAAAGTTTTCCAAAAATATTTCTAATTTGGGGACCAGGGGGTAAGGACCGGATTAACAGGTATGTGGCCCTGCGCCACAATTGTAGGGCCCAAAATGTCCCAAAATTTCCCCCCAAAATCGGGGAGTGATGAGGGTCGGGAAAATCGACCAACCAAACGACAAACGCCTCCCCAAAGTTCCTCGAAAATCGGAAAAAATTCTCGAGGACTTTCCCGAAAAAAAAAAGGAATAAAAAAAAATCGGCCAAAGCTAAAAAATTTTTCCCCAAAAGCAAAAATTTAAAAGCTTGACCCTTTTGGTAAAAACAAAAGTAATTTCCCAGAATGACATCAAAAGGGAGGTTAGGGACTTTAAATTTAGAACTTTTTTTAAAACACAACTTTTGGGAAAACAACTTTTTAATTTGCAATTACATTAATCCAAACCTATGTTTCCAATCCCTATATTTTAACTTTGGATGATTATTTTCCTATCCCCCTTAACTTTTGCCTACGATTATAATGTCCTTTTTGCTTAATATATGAAAAATTTTATTAATTATAACCTTATTCAATTCCTTATTTTTCCCAAAACGCAAATGCGGGTTTCCCCCCCGGGGTTTAATTAAAATCCCCCGGGTTTCCCCCTCCCCGCCCCCAACCCACCCCCCCGGGGGAACGGGGTTTCCCCGGGGGCGGCGAACGGCACCCCCTATCCGCCACCGGGGAGGCGCCCTACCGGATTTTCCCGGCCCCGCCTACTCACTAACGAAACCACTTATTAGGATTTAAAAAAAAAAATTTAACCCTAGTTTAAACAGTAGGCTCACATTTAATATTTAAAACAAAAATTGTTTAGAATTCATTAATCAAAATCTTCCCATTTTCCCCCCAGGTTGCCTGCTCCTTTTTGGGTTCCCGATTTGCTCCAACCCATTTCCATTTCATCTTTTCCCTACCCGCCCGAGTTCCGGGTTTTATCCCCCCCCAATTTTTCCCCTCTACAATCCACCCCCACCGGGGATTTCGCACCCACGGGTACTTCGGGCAATTCTCCCCTGCTGGAATCCAGCGGGTGCCTAAAATTCGGGCTGGACCCCGGAAATCTCCAGGGGGGTAAAACCCCAGTCCCACCCCTCCCAAACCAGGCCCGCAGCCTGCCCCGGGTTTTCCCCTAAAAAAAGCCCCAAGTTCCGGTCAAAAGTCCGCTTCGCTGTCCCAACCCCGGGCTCCCGGGATTAGGGGAATTCCGTCTTAATATCGGGGTTTGGGGCTTTTCCCCTTTTCCCCCTTTAAAGTCGCTCTCTCGCTCTTTACCCGGTAAGAAACCTCCCCCTTTCCCCCTTTTGGAGGGGCATCATCGTTTATCCTTTTCCAAAACCCACCCCCTGCCCAAACGTCGCAAACTAAAATAAAAAATCGGCCGCTTGAGTGGTACCTGCATTCCCTCTCTAAAATTACGTTTAACTTCGCACTTTTGGGTCCCGGACGGATTTGGTGGTGGAAACCTCCCCCACCCCAAAAAATTTGGGGCCCTTTCCAAACCTGTCCCAGCGAAAGATTTTGCTCTGTAGGGCCCGTGGCCCCGTCGGGAAAATGCCCCCATTCCGCGGAAGGGGTTCTAAGTGCTTTCATCCCCAAAACGCTCTCCACCGCGGGGGGAACCATAGGTTTCTCCCCCCTTCTCACCCTGCCCCACCCCTCCTCCCAATTCACCCCGGAAAGAGCCCCCGGGCCCCCCCTCTTCGATGCCCACACCCCCCTGGTCTGTTGTTCCCCTTTTACCAGTTTCCCCCCCCCCCAAACCCCGTACAAGCCGCTCTCCCCTTATTTTCCAGGCCCCAAGGCCAGATCCCCAGCGCTTTACAAAATGATTCAGCCCGCCACTTTTTTCTTTTACCCCCCCCCGAGAGCCTGAGGAGTATGCTTTCTTTGCAAACTTCTCACCCCCCGGGCCTTGCATTCCCTGTTTTAAGCGATGCCCCCAGACTCCGGCCCCAAAACCCACAGGGAAAGACTGGCCCCGCGCCTAAAGGGTTTAAAACCCTTTATGCAACTCATTGGCAGCCCAAAACCCCCCAAAGCCGATGTTAATGATCTTGTTCATAATTTCCTTAATGCTCGGCCGAAATTGCGTTCTCCACTTTGGCGCTAAAAATTTTTCCCCTTATCTAGCACAACCCCTTTGGTATCGGTGTTTTCACTTCGTTTTATAGTCGTCCACCCGCCCCTCACTATAGGGTTTCTTTCCCAGCCCCCCCCGGAAAACAGAAACATACCCCCGTTTTTTCGCCGGCCTAAAATTAACTTGACTCTTTACCCCAAAAGTTGAGCCCCGCAAGCACGGCCCTTCCCCTTTTGGTTTCCCCAAATTTTCCATCCTTGAAAATTGCTTCCTTACAATAAAAAAGTCGTCACGAAGGCGACCACCCCCGGCCTTTCCCCGGAGAAGCCCCCACTTTTGTCATCCGGGGTTTCCCAGTCCTATGCCCCAAAAAGTTTGGCCCACGGGCCCAGACCCCTGGGGACACCCCTTTTAATCGTTTTACAAATCCTGCCCCCGGGAAATCTAAAGGGTTCATATCTGTCCCTGTTTTTAGTCCAGGAAGACTCTTTTGGGGTCCCCCGGGACAGGGGATCCTTTTTTTAGGCTCTAAAAAAAGGGGGGGGCCACCACAGTTTGCCCAAATTTCCCCCGAGATGCCCACGAAATACCCCATCACGTGTTTCCCTGTGCCCCCCTAAATCAGTTTTAACAGCCTCACAGATGGGAATCCCCCGTGGACCTCCCTTCCAAACCCGAAACTTTTTCCCCCATGCATACCTACTATTCTTCAATGTAATGTAACCTTTACCCCTTAATCTTTTCCTAAAGGGCTTGCCGCGGGATTTTTTAACAAGCATAGGGCCCTGTAGACTTCGGGAGTTGTGGACCCTTTCTCTTTCACCCTTACTAAGAAGACTTTTCACTCTGCTTCCACAAAATTGGGGCCCCTTTGCCTTGGGGGGTTGCACTCATTAAAATAGCCCGCAAAAAGGGGTGCTACCTTTTTTCACCTGATGGCTGAAGGCCCTCGGACCTGTTCCCAAACGGGCCCCGGTTTCCCTTCTTTTTTTTCATTCGGGGGGGCCCCCCCTAAAAAATTTTTTATTTCCCCCCTGGTCACTGGGTCGGCCCTGTCCTCATTGGGTATATTTCCCGTCTTTTGTTTTCTCATCTCCCCCTTTGATTCTCACTGTCCACCCCTCGTCACCCGGGGAGCACGAGCTCACCAAACCCTTTGCTGACTCCTCCCACCCCGAATCACCCCTTTCCCCCCGGTTTTCCCTGATGTTGAAAAGGGTCCCGTAGGGGGCCCCCACTTTGCCCGTAACCTTTTGGGAAAAGGAAATTTCCCCATGCATTCGCTCTTTTTGCTCCTGACAATTTTTCCCCCCCTCACTTTTCGCTAGAGAAAGGGGCGGCCTGAGTAGGTCTCTTTTCTTGTCTCTGTATTTTCCAACGGGAACCCGTGCCGCAAAAATCCATCTCCCTTGAAAATTTTTTCCTACGTGAAAGCTCCGCCCTTCCCCTATGTTTTTAAAGTCCATCTTTCCCAAAAATTTTTGGGCCCTGCGTGATGCCCCCCCCCCCTTTCCCCAACCCGGGAGGGCGGCTCTCTTTGCTCGTTGTACAGCCCGGGTTTAAAGTTTTTTTCCCTTTGCATTCCGTTCCCCCCCTTCTAAATTCCTTTTCCGGAAACCAACCCCCCACTCATCTTCTCCCATTTGGGCCTTCTTTCATGTTAAACTTATTTTAAACTCTCCCTTAAATTTCACCCATTCCTCCCACTACCTCAAAGGGGGATCATTTTTTGGTCACTTAATTGTTTATCCCGTCCGTCCCCTTCCAGTTCGTTTCAAACTGCCCCCGTTAAACCCCCTCCAGCTGCTTATTTTTCCGATAGTCTCCTCCCAAATTTCTCCCCTTTTTTATAAGCTCTATATCCTCCTACCTTCCTTCGGCTCTTCTGAAATCATCACTAAACCATAGAGGGGGAATCCCCGCGTTTGCCCCTCTCCCATACTTTTCGGCCCTTCCCCTAAAGGTACCCTACTATAAATTTAGCTTTTTCTAGGTAGGGTTCTACCCTTTTTTTCTCGTACGGGGAATTACATATTGACGGGGAAAAAACCCTCGAAATGTATTTAAAACAACTTCCACGAAAGGGGATTTTCTCGGGGCAATATTGGGATCCCCCCCTTTTTATCTGGGGCCCCCCCTTTGACTAAAATAATACTCTTGGGCTCAACCCTTTTTTTTACTCTGACCCTTGCCCCCAGGGGTAATTGCGCCCCCACGATATTACCCCTCTCGTAATATAGAGCTTTGGAGGCACATTAAAACAATTTAAGTTCTCCAACCACTCTCCTAATCTAACCATAAACGGTCACGTCCGCTAGCGTTTCAACTCCCCAAATTTTCTGGTTTTTTAATTTCCTCCCCCATCGGGGATTATGAGTAAATACATAAAAACTTGGGCCAACCCTGGGATCGAATAACGCTACGCAAACCGTTTGCCTGGACAAAATTTTATCCTTTCCTCCGTATCATTTTTTCTTTTCTTCAATAAAAACCCCTTCCCCAAACTTTTTCAAGGAGGGGTTTTGACTTTTCCGTTGGGGGGTTTTCCCCGCCTTTAGGGGGTTCTACCACCCCCTTTGGTGTCAAAACCGAGGGTTTTGGGCCTTTTTCTTTCCCGACCCTAACAACATCCCTCTCGTTTGGTGGAGCGCGGGTTTTCCCCCAACCTTGAGAGTTGGAGGGATCTCCTCAAAATTTTTATAACCCGAACCCCTCCGGGGCCAGTTCTTAATTTTTGGGCCCTCACCACCTTCCTTTTCCCCCTTTCTTTTTCCCCCCCCACCGGGCCCGGCCCTCCGCTTCATGTCTCTTTTCTTCCTCCCCCCCCCCCCCGCCGAGGGCCAAATTTTCCTTTCCTTTTCTTGACCTCCCCTCTTTTACCCCTCTTCCCTTTGTTCTTAATCTCCTTCCCGTTCATAAACCAAACCGGCCCTTTTTCCCCCAAAACTTCATCCTTTTTGGATGTTCCATCTTTTCGCCTTTCCTTTAAGTCTTTTTGTTATTGTTTTTGGGAAAAAAGATTTTAAAGCCCCTTTTTCCCGGGGGGTCCTCCTCTTTCCCTTCCTCTTCCATTTATTCCCAAATGGGGGAAATCCTCACACCCCACTCGCACTTTTCCAAAACACATGCGGGTTTATCCCCGGGGTTGTGCCCCTGAGATTTAAAGGGGGGAAAAAACTTGGCCGCCGAATCCCCGGTGGCCCCAAACCTTCCATCCCATAATCTTTCCCCCGGCCCACTTTTTCCCATCCCCGCAAAAGTCGTCCCCAGATTTTGCTCTCCTTTTTCCCGGGTTTATAGGGCGTCTTCGGGTTGAGACCCATTTTTCACCCCTTTTGGCCCCCCAAAAGATTTTTACATTTTCCTTGAAATACTTTTCCCCCCCTCCATCCATATTACCCCAGGACTGCAATATTCCCCCCTTCCGAGCCAATTTTTTAAAACGCTACATCCCAACTTTCCCTTAACACCCTGTAGAAGACACCTTTTCTGAGTCTAAACCCCCGCCTACTTGGGCCAAACCCCACCCCCCTGCGGGGGAAAACCCCCCTTTGGATTCTTTCGGGGATTCTGAAAGCCCCCGGGAAAATAAAAACTGAGGACGTTTTCTGTTCCCTTTTTTCTTTTCATATACATTTACATATACCCCTCCCCCTTTTTGATGGATTAGTCTCTCAGGGTTCGCTTCGGTCCCTTGGAAGTACTCCCTTATAAACCCTCATCACAATCTTTTTTTGGGTTAGGGCTCATGTAGGGCCTGTCACCTCTTCCCATCCTTCTTAGGTTTAGTCCCCCCAAAACCAAACTATAGTACCTTCTCTTACCACCCCTTTTTTCTCATCCTCCCCCCAGGGTTTTTGGGCAAACCCCCCTTTTGTTGCGAAAACCGTTTTTTTTACAAATACCCCGCAACCCAATGCCCCCACCTCTTAATCTTTTAAGCTTTTGGGACTTCCTTCCCCCCGCCCCCTCCGGCAAACCCCTTTGGGGATCTGAAACCCCATTCCCGACAGTAGATTAAATCCCCCCCAAATAGTTTATACTTCACATCTCCCTAAGTACCCTTTTCTTAAAAAAACTATCAACGTTTGTCCCTTGTAAACCCCCCTTTTTCTACAGGTCTCCCGGGGGTAAAAAAACCCAACAGTGCCTCCATAAACCCCCATAATCCAAAACGGGGAAATAATGTTCTACCGAGAAAGAGTACCTTTTACCCTCCCGTCCCATCACTTATTCTTAAAAAAGGGCCCCCCATATCCCCCTTTTTGGCAGGAATTTTAAACACCTCGCCAGATTATCCCAAAACTTTTTTTCATCTCCTCCCTTTCCTTTATTTCCCCGCCTTCCTTTTTTTATGGAACACTACCCCCCCATTCGGATTTATTGCCAATCGGGCCCCGGCTATGGTTTTCCTCCCTCTAAAACTCTCCGCTCTCGCTAGGTTCCTCCTCCCTTTTCGAGGGGCAATTCCTGCCCCCCCGAGCCCCTTTTCCCCTCTACTCCCCGGGGCTCAGTCCATCCCTTTTCTTGTCTCCCCCTTTTGCCGTCCCCGTATTTTTTTTAGTACTTTTTAACCAAGGGCCTTGATATCACGTCCATAGTCGGTGTCATTAATCTGTCTTCCCCGCAGGAGTTTGGGAAGTCATGCACTCCCTTAAATATTTGGTTTCTTTTTCATTTTTCCTTTCCCCCCATTGTGGCCGGAATGCAATCCCCTAAATTTTTTCTACAGTCTTTTCCCCTCATGGCCGGCCTTGGCCCAACTGAAAAAAACAGATTCCTTTTGGACAGTATTTTTAAACCTGGGGCCGGGGGGTCCAACACCCTTTTCACCTCGTAACCCCCCCAGGAAAGTCCTTAACTGAGACAGGGAACCCGGGGATAAACTCGCTCCCCCACCAGCATCTCCTTATTTAGGGGGGGGGGATCCACCACATGGGCTGTTAACCCCCCTCCCCCTTTTCCCTGTCCTGAAACGGGGTTTTAAAACCCCGCCATAATTTTCCCCCTTAGTGATCCGGCCCTTTGGTTTTGCCCAAATACACAACCCCCTTAATCGTCCTTTTCAAAGTCCCCAGGTACTTTTATTTCACTGTAAAACCCCTCGGGCTCCCTTTGTCTGGGCTCCTCACACTTTAGTGACTCGAAAGCCCCTTTAACCCTTTTTTTTTATTTTGGGCTTTGGGCATTTCCCCTCCCTTTTTTTTCCCCCTACAACCGACCCTTTCCCGTGGCCCGGATGGACCAAATGTGAAAACCTATCCTTAGTTTGGGTTTTTTTTGTACCCATGACCAAATTTTTGATAAAACCCTTTTTTTCCTACCTTACTTTATGAAGAACCAAAATTTTGCCCCCCCCGTTAAATCTGGTTTCCCTTTTTCCCATTCTCTGGGCCCCAGCGATCCTCTTCCCGGGTCCCCCGACGGATGCCCTTTGGGTGTCCCCGCTGAGCCATCTGCGCAAAGGGGGACGCTGCACTTTTCACAGCCTCTTCCCCCCACTTCCTCCCTTTTCCCCTTCCCCCGTCTCTCGTTTCGGGCTTGGGGGTTCTTAAAATCTGCCCCCCCAAAAACGCCAATCCCGTTTGCAACATTGTGCAAGTCCCATCTTTAGGGTGTGCCCTCTGGGTCCCTTCCCCCTGTTTCCAAACCAAAAGCTGACTGAGCCTTTTCCCCCCCATTCCCTTGCTTTCGTCTTTCCCTTCCCCCCCCCTCACTGGGCTTTTCGCTTTTTCCCGCTTTTCGGCCCGGGCCCTTTACTTTCCGCCCCTTTTTTTCTTTTCTTTGCCCCCTTTTTTCCCCTTTCCCCCCCCTACATCCTCATCATCCCCCGCAGGCCCCTTCAGGGGCCCTTTTTGAAAGAAACTCTCTCTTTCTGGGCCCTTGGGTCTGGCGTCAAGGCGTGTATTCTTCCACCCTATTTCTTCCCTCCCTTTCCCCCGAAATCCTCATATTCATAACCCCCCTCAAATGAGCCCCCCTGAATTTTCCCAGCTACTCTCCCCCTTCCCCATTCTTATCCTTTCAACCCTTTCCTTCCTGGGGCCGGGCCGGGTGTTTTTTTCCCTTGGTTTCCCCCAAAAACCAGGCCACCAGAGCTGAAACTGACCCTGTACTCCCCCCGGCTTCCCATTTTGGGGTTCCTTTTTTATTTTCTTTAAAAAAAATTTGGGGTTTCCTCAATCCCCAGGGATCTCCTAAGCGTTCCCCAAAAAGCCACTAGAGACCGGGCCCAGTTTCCTTTAACCCTGGGAAAACTCCGAAATTTAGTTCCAACCCAATCAAGGCAAGATCCGGAGTTTACTTTTACCCCCCTTTTTTTTCACTTTTTCCCCGGGTTTTCACCACTGTTTAAAACGCTGTGTTTTGCCTTTTTTGGTCTTCGGAAGCACTCTTGGGGTCTTTTTGTGGGCCCCATTTTGAAATCAAAAAACCCCCCTTTTCCGAAAAAATTCCCCCCCTTTTTCCCATTTTCCCTCCCTTCCCCTGGAACTGATTGATCTTAAAATTTTGACCCTTTTGTGGTCCAAGGCTTTAACCCTCTTTTTTTAGATATTAAAATTTAAATTTTGTTCCCAGCGGGCCAACACCTTTCTTTTGGTCCCAAATGTACCGAGAAGGGCCCGAAAATACTTTGGGCCCAAAACGTCCACACTTGACCCAAAATTTACCCCAACTTAAACCCCCAAATTTAATCGGGCCCAAATTTTGGTCCCCATTTAGACCCTTTTTTTAAAAAAACTTTTCTTGATTTTTTCGCCCTCTTTTAAATACCCCTTTCAAAATTCCCAAAAATTTACCCTTTCCCTTCCCCCCCAAAAAATCAACGGTCATAAAATTCAAAAATAACAATCCGATTTTTCAAAATTCCCCCTTTCCGTCTTCCCCCACTTCCTACACAATCTGTATAAAACTTTCTTCCGCACTATAATTTTAACCGGGTTTTTCGTGTTGTTTTTCCGAGACTTTCCGGACACGTCCCCCTCCCGACCGGCACAGCTGGACCCGCTGGTTAGGGGCAACAAAAAATGGACGCTTCCAAAAAAATCGATCTATCTTGATACGAAAATCTACCTTTCTTTTAAAACCAAAAAAGTTTTGCCCCCTTAGGCCCCCCGCGTTTCCCCTTAAGAGAAAATAGAATAATAATTAAACCCTTTGTTTTTTCCCTTTTAAAAATGCGCACGAACTTTGGCAAACCCAAAAGGGAAAAAGACGGGCCCCTTATCTAATAGGCAAATCAATACCCCCTTCCTTTCCAGGGTCTCAATCACAGGGGAGGGGACCCCCGTGGTTTAACACGACGGGCGCGACAGACCCCCCGACTACAAATTTTTCCCCCCCTACATGGGGTCTTTCAAGTGACCTAGCCCCCCGGCAACTTACACGCGAAAAAGGGCCCCCGGGGGGCAGGTTGCTTTGGGCCCAAAAGGGCCCGAAAACTATTCCTGGGGCATTTTGGGGCCGGGGATCACTCGGTGGCGCAGGCCCCCTAAGGGCAAGGCCGTATTCATGGGCACGGGAGTCGAAACCCCTGCGTCCGTGGGCTAAAAGCCGGGAGGGGCATGCGCCAACCCAAAAAATTTCCCGTTTGAAGGGGCAAAGGGGTTTTTATGGAAGCCCAGAAAAGAGGAGTTCTTGTACAGTACAAGGGCTTACACGTGAACACAAAATTTTCGCCGGGTTTAAGGGGGGGGTACTTTTTCGAGTATAAAACCCCCAATCTGACCCCTCCCCCCAACCACTATTTAGAACTTGACCCGCCTCAGTAAAAGATAAAAAAGGGAAATCTCTCATAAATTTATTTGGGAAAAAACCGGGAAACTGTGTTTAAAAATTTCCCTTTCATAATCTTTCTTCGCCCTACAAGGGAACAATGCTTCCCCAAACGAGGTCGGTAAGCGAAACTCCAAGTAGGCGGTTTTGAATTTCCCCTTTCGAGAACAATGGGGGCCCAAAAAACCCCGAAAATTTTTGACAAACCCGAAATTTAAAAACTCAGTAAACACCCAGCCCAAATTTTGACCCCTACGTTCTGTTGACCCCGATCCCTGAATTTAAAAAAGGGCGAAAGGGGACCGGGCTGTCAAAAAAAAGGGATGCGGGTCCAAAGTATCCTTTTTCTGACATTTCATAATGCAGGGGGACAGGGGTGGAAAGGCGAAAAGGGGGGGTTATCGCTCTCATTACGGCCATAAATAATTTAGTCCTTTTAGCCTCCCCCCTTTCCCCCTAATCCCCCACACAGTTTAGGGTCTGAGCTCAAACCCCCAGGGGATTGGGGGGAAGGCAGGCCCCCCCTTGATGTTAGGTCGGCCCCCAGTTGGCTTGGCTCCGAAGATAACACCAGTCTTTAGTCGTTGGAAGGAGTCTTGGCAGCTTCGGGGGGATCCCATGGTCACAGACGTATAAAAAAATAAAAAAACACAAATCATTACAAAAATCAATTTTATCAAATCTTTCCCGATGAAAAAAGGGGCCCCCACTTTTTTTTCCCCCAAAATCCCCATAGCATGCCCCCACCCCCTCAAAGAGAGCAGAGTTTGGGGCGCTTTCTCTTGTAACCCCCCCCCCCCCCCTTTTTTTATACAACAAAAAAAAGTCAGGTTGGTCACAAAAGTTTATTTTTTTTTTCCCCAAAAATAAAAATACTCAATGAAAAGGGGGGGGAAAAAAGCCCAGCGTTAGGGGGCAGACTTTAGCACAAAAAGGCCCTTTAGTTATACACAAACAAGTGGTTGGGGCACGACCCCGAGTAAAAAAGATGGCCCTTTCTAAAGGACCCCCCAGCATTTAAAATACATTGAATTACCACGTTTAAAAAATCCTTGCGTTAAAAGGTAATAAAATTTAAGATCCAAAAAATAACCCAGTACTAATGATAATCAAAGATATAAATATCGCCATCAGCCTTCCCCTTAAAATGGGCGTGTAAGGGAAGGTGCCCACCAAGAAGTTCCCCCCTACAGCTATTCCAAAAAAAACCCCCCCAAAAAAAGAGCCAAATCCATTATAATTTTGGGGGTTTCAGAATTTTAGTGCTTAGGGCCCCAAAAAAATAATAAACTAATTGCGCGGGGTCCCCCGCCCCCGAGTTGACTAAAAAGCTTAGACTAATAGGAGGGTTTTTAAATCCCCAGCAAAGATTAGTAACGTAATCAGCCAACATGATTTTACCAAAAAATTTAGGGAAATACCCCGAATTCAAACATGGCGACGTAATGGGTTTTAAAACAATCCGTGAAGCCGGGGAGATACGCTAGCCTGAATAAATAATTTCTTTGGTCCAGGTTTTGGCCCCCCTTTATCCTTTCAAAAAAGGCCTGCAGCCTCAATTTTAAAATAAACAAAGGGGGAAATCATAAATAAAAATCCCCCAAACAGTAAATTTTGGGAAAAAATCCAGGCCAAAAAGAATTTTGAAGAAAATCCCCAAACCCACACTAAAATCCTCACCTAAGAATGTGGAGAAATTTCGTCCCCCTGGCTATAGAGTCCTGCCCCTTATAAAATAGGTAGAGTCAGTGTTCTCTTAGGCGGGAAGCGAGCTGGGGAAAAGGGGGGGGGGGGGTGCACTGTTTTTGGAATAACCCTCCCATATTCCGGGGGGTAAAATTTTAAAAACGCGCACCCCCCGATGACCGTTGATAAACACTGCACGTTGCCGGTTTCACACGGGGCTGGATGTTTGATCGTCTTTTTGTTTCCCCTTTTAGGGGGGGGTAGGCCCAGAGGTTTTTAAAAAATCGGTCATGGGGTTTCTCGGCCCCATTAAAAACAAACCCGGGGCCCCGAAGTGTGTGTTGTGGGGAGCCTCGTGGATCGCCCAAAAGGAGACAAAATTGGGAGTCCAAAAACCCCGCCTTTTCCTTTCCCTTTTGTGATATGTCACAAGATTGATATCAGATAAAGGGGACTAAAGGGGGGCCCTTTTGAAAAAGAAAAGGGCCAATCGGGATTTTTTTGCAGTTTCGAATTAGTGCCCTTAAAAGTTTGCAAAATCTTGTACGGAAAATTATTTATACACTACCCCTGAGTACAAATTGACAAAATCAATTTTTAGCTTTGAACCCCGCGTAGGGCCCTCAAAAAAAGAAACCGCCCAAAAAAATGCTTTCTTAATTTCCTTCAAAATTTTTTGTGGAAAAATAATTGGGTGACTGGCCCGACAGCCCCCTAAAGTTGAAATTTAGAATTTCAAAAAAATACTGTCCCCTATCAGTGTGAAAAATTAAAAACCCTTTAAAAAAGAGTGAAAACCGCCTCGGGGCTTTTTTGGGCCCAAAACTCTTGAAAACTAAAAGTTTTTATTTTAAAATAAACATTTGAAACTTTCCTTAAAAATGGTATTAATTATTTCACATGGCAATGCCCCTCTGGAGAGAGGGTTTTTTATAAACAAGGAATGTATTGTGGAAATCATAAAGCAGAATCATTAATGGCACAGAGACATATTTTCGATGCAGTAACTTTTGCAGGAGTGGAGGCAGTCATAATGTCAAAATAACTTATTCATTCAGTGCATAATGCCCATTCACGATACAAAGAAGCTCTCCAAAGAAATCAACAGAAAATGAAGCAGCACAAAAATTCCTCAATGAAAAAAAAATCAGCTAAGGCTCTAAAAGAACTAAAAGATAAAAAAATAAAATTGATGTAAGACACAACCAGGGAAGTTGCAGTGATAGATAAACAAATGCAAGCTCAGAATGTTCAAGTCCTACATTAAAAGTTTATCTTTGGTCACGTTAACTGTTTACGTTGTATATTATGGGCTATGTATTTTAATTGTATTTCTTATTTTTTAGTAAACGGTATAATACTTGTAGGCCTTATGTTTGTGGGTGTAGTCTACGAGCCCTAATGTAGGCCTACTTTAGAATACTGATAAGTTTATTTACTACTGCTCTACTTTATAGAAATAAATATTTCAAACATAAACAATTGTTTGTATGTTATTATGTGTCACAGGAATCTATCTTTGTCTAGTCTACTCATATTAATTTAATTTAAACCTGTTATGAAAAACACATGTTTTGGATAGTTATTCTTATTATGATTATTACATAGAACAATGTTGATTTTATCAACATTAAAAATAAACACATATTCCTTGTAGTTTGAGCATGTAGTTTCCTTACCATAATATTCATGTGAAGTGAACCTTATAATTAAAGGTGCGATCTAGAAGTGGCACTACTAATATTTTAACTTTTCTTACATTTTATAAAACAATATTGTCAAATCAGCTTCTTTATTTCTGTTTTTATTTATTTTTCTATTAAATGCACTGACTTGTTTTAAATATCATTACGATTTTACTCATAGTGCTTAATGCTTACCACCTAAAGTTTAAAGTTAAAAATCTCAAATCATTTTAAATCATAAAAATGAAACTCTCTCAGGTATATTGGACAGGACCACATTACTCTTTAGGCCATTGACACATGTTAAAATCATCTATCCTTCACAGAGGGACACCATTTAAGATTGTGTATGCATCTGAAAAAAGTAATACTAATCAGTGATCTCAATAAAATCATGTTTTTAATGCACTTAATATTCATGTACACTGGTCCATATTGGCTCTGGAAAACCTGTAAAAGGCAGGGAATTTCACTGGACAACCCTGTTCTAGCTAGTAATTGCTGTCCATTTTAATTTTCAAAAACTTCAAATTCATTGACTAATGAAGTTATACTTGTTTAAATCAAACATAAGAAGTGATGCTGTTTTGAAATTGGTACACAAATTCTCGGCTCATTGGTCGTAACCATACTCTTTAGTCTCGTCAAGTAAAGTGTTACCAAACCTAGCTCTGATATCGTCTTGTTCATAAATATCGTTGATAAGGTTCTGGTTGCAAACATCGATATCGGGTCAACTGTGAAAACTTTCCTATTAACAGTTTTCCTCTAAGTTTGGTTTTAATTATGTAGTAACATTTTAAAAAATATTGTTATAAAATTTAAAACCATAACTTCTCTTTAATTTGTATTTGACTTAATTTACATTTTATAAAGCTTTTCATCATTTTTGCTACACATTTGAAAGTTCAATGTTTGCACATTTTAAAATAAAATGTGTATATCAATGTTTTCTTCTAAAATGGTTGCATGTAACTGTTTGTGTTTCAGTCGCAACAAAGAAAGTGGCTCTGTGCTGTCTTCTACATATCAGCTCATCTGTTATCACCTGGGCTCTGTCGCCAAGGGTTCATTCCTTTGTAACTCTGGTGAAGCTGCCGCGCCTCATACTCACATACATTGATATGAAGTAAGATTATCTTTTGTCAAAGTACTACAATCTTCAACCTAGTTTAATTCCATCAAAATTCATCAGGAGGTAGTATAAAATGTGCATCACAACTTCCTAAAAGAGTAAACCAAAAAATAAAGGAGAAAACTGTATTTTCTCTTTTCATTGTAAAAGTCAAATTGTGTTTGTCCTTTATATATTTCTATCCACTATTCCTATACCTTCTTCCAAATATATATTACAAAGTACTAGTACTAATAGTGTGTTTGTGTCCATGAATGTATAGCAGTGTACCGATAGTTAGAGGTTGATAGAACCAAGATTAACTCGAACTATACAGAATAACATGGGAACTACAGCGGTGTGTCCGATAGTTTCAAGGTGGATATAACCAAGATTAACTCGAACTATACAGAATAACATGGGGAACCACAGCGGTGTGTCAATAGTTCAAGGTGGATAGAACCAAGATTAACTCGAACTATAACAGAATAACATGGGGAACTCAAGCGGTTTGTCAATAGCTCAAGGTGGATAGAACCAAGATTAACTCGAACTATACAGAATAACATGGGGAACTACAGCGATGTGTCGATAGTTAGAGGTTGATAGAACCAAGATTAACTCAAACTAAACAGAATAACATGGGGAACCACAGCGTTGTGTCAATAGTTCAAGGTGGATAGAACCAAGATTAACTCGAACTATACAGATAACATGGGGAACTACAGCAGTGTGTCGAGTGTCGATAGTTCAAGGTGGATAGAACCAAGATTAACTCAAACTATAACAGAATAACATGGGGAACTACAGCGGTGTGCCGATAGTTTAAGGTGGATAGAACCAAGCTCAACTCAAACTATACAGAATAACATGGAGAACTACAGCGGTGTCTCGATAATTCAAGGTGGATAGAACCAAGATTAACTCGAACTATACAGAATAACATGGGGAACTACAGCGGTGTGTCGATAGTTCAAGGTGGATAGAACCAAGATTAACTCAAACTATACAGAATAACATGGGGAACCACAGCGGTATGTCAATAGCTCAAGGTGGATAGAACCAAGATTAACTCGAACTATACAGAATAAACATGGGGAACTACAGCGGTGTGTCGATAGTTAAAGGGGCAACTACCATCGAGACCCCCGAACCCCAAAAAACTCAATGGGGGAATGATAAACGGGCTTTTTGAATGTTATACAATATTATAGGGGTGCTGAAAAATGTTTTGGGGAAGGAGAAAAAGGGAAACAAAGACGGAAAAAATTAAAAATCCCTTTATTAAAGAAAAAGTTGGGAAAAATTTAAAATTTAAAGGGGGGGAAAAAAGCGCTGCCCCACTTACAAAAAAAATAAAATAACGGGAAAAGAGAAAAAAATAAAATAAAGGGGGGGGGAAAAAGAAACAAGTTCTCCCTATAGATTTAAAAATCTTTGACATAAAAAAAGCTGAGGGAAAAGTACAAAAAAGGGAAAACTTGGTAATGATTTTATGAAAAAATAGAGAAGGCATAAAAAAGCATGGATTTAAATTTAAAAAGTATGGAGGAACCGTTTTTGGAAAAATTTTTAAATTTAAGGGGAAAAAAATGAGGAAACGGGAGTTTTTTTTAAAGACAATGGAAGGGGGGAAGGTTTCCAAAAAAAAAAATTGAGTGAAACGGGGAGTCTCTTTACCCTTTAGGGTTTTTAATGGTAATGGAAAGGCCGGGAAAAAAATAATAAAAAACTCAGGGGGGAAAGAAAAAGTAAATTAGTTTGCTGGGGACTTGAGGTTTGGGAAGAGAAAGGGGGAAAGACGGGAACCCAACTAAAAGAAGGGAATGAGGAAGTGAAAGAGTGTAATTTAAATTTACATGTTTAATTGACAAAAAAGGGGGAAAGGCTGGAGGGATAAAGCTAAAAAGTACAAATTAAAATATTTTTGGAAGAAAGGATTTAGGAAAAGGGGGATGCAGGGAGATTTATTATACAGGTGTTAAGAACCTTTTTTAGGGAGATTTTTTTAAAAAGGGTTTTAAGAACCTGCTAAAAGAGGGGTTGTTCTATAGGTTTGTAAGAGCCTCTATGGAAATTTGAAGCGCCCTGGAAGTGTAAGGAACCAAAAAAGGATGAGGTATAGGGAACCCCACAAAAAGGATATTGGAAAAAAAGGGGGGAACTATTTGGGCAATATAGAAATGGAAAAAAAAATGAGAAACAATAAAAAAAGTGTCAATGAAAAGGAAAAATGAAAAAATTTTAAAACCCTAACCCTCACACTGGAAAACATTTATTATGAAAAAATGAGATATCCTCTCTTATATCCTTTTTTATTTTTAAATGGAACCCTTTTGTTTTGTATTTTAAAAATAAAAAAATTTTGGATAAACCAATTTTTTTTTTTTAAAAGCCCAAAAAAGGTTTTTTGGGAAGAGGTTTAGAAAACTAAAGTTTTAAAAGGTAGACAGCCACCAAGCTAAACCCGGGGAAGGGTTTTTTGGTATTTTAGGACAATCTGGGGCCCTCATTTTTATTTTTTTAATTAACTTTAATATCCTATCGTTTATTGTTTTGTATTTTTAAAAATTTACACCGGATTTTTTTTTTTTATTATAAAAAATTTTTTTAAAAAATAAAATCCAACCCAAAAAAGGGTTAAATTGCCACAAAAAAAATTTATAAAAGCTGCGTTAGACCTATTATTTTTTTTTGCTTTTCATAAAAAACCTTACTCAACACTTTTTAGACAAAATATTTTTTTAATTTTATTTTAAAAAAAATTAAAAAATTTAAAAATAAATAATATTCAATTTTGGGGAAACTTTTTTTCTTTAAAAAAAACCCTAAAAAATAACAAAAATTTAACTTTAGTCAAGAGTTTCAAATTGCAACCCTATCAAGTTTTTGTCTTTTTTTCCCCCGACCCAAACGGGATAAAATTCAAATTTCTTGTTTTTTTTGGTTGGTTTTTTTTTTGGGAATAATTTAAAAATCTAATTTAAAAACCCTGAAAAACTAAATAAACCAAAAGGTAAAATTTTTTTCAAATATTCTTCCTCTCTTTTTCCACTAAAAGAATTTTCCCCCCCAAAAATTTTTCTTTCCTGCGCGGGCCTCACCCTTCCCTCCTTTTAACATTACCCTAATAAATTACCTAAAGCTAATTAACCATTTTGGGGATTTTTTGGGTTTGAAACCAAAACTAAATGATTCCGGGGCAATTATTTCCTCTAAACTTTGGAGCCCCACTCAAAAAAATAAAGTTATAAAAATTTTTTTTAAAACCAATTTTAGTTTTCCCAATCCCTCTATTTCTTACATTTGGTTTATCTCCATTTTTGAAAATTGATTATAAACCCCCTTCCATTTTTTCCATATGGAACATAAAAATTTAAAATTTTATTTTCTGACAATTCAACCACCTCCCTTTTTAACCGGGCGGGAATTTAATCAAACTTGGGGAGGTTTAGGGTTCTCTAACTTCGAACAGTTTCTTTGACCCACTAATACCCTTTCTACTAAAAACCCCTCTTTGAAACTTCCTCAAGTTTCAATCTCAATTTCTTTTAATTGCTTAACCTATAACTTTTCCTAATCCGTTAATACAAAAATAAGTTCCCTGATTTGTTTTTTGATCCTCCGCTAAATTTTACCCTTTAAATACTGTTTTTTTTTTGGGGAATAGGGCACGGGCCTTTTCCTTCCTGCATTGCAATTTGTGTTTAAGCTAAATACAATGGGACATAATCCAAAATTTCAATATACAATTAATTTGGTTAAAAACAACATATTATTATAAAATTAATTACTCCCTTTGAGAAGAGGAAATATTAATATAGAGAATTCAACCTCAAGTCAACGGAAATTTAATTTATCAACCTCTAACTCCCAACTAAACCACCCTTAAAATTTGCACACAAGGAAAATTTTAAATTTGTGAATGAAATTTTAAATATCTCACTAAACTTTTGAATATGAACCATAGTTTTATTCCCCCATTTTGGCAGTTTTCATTTAGTCCTATAACTTTTTTAGGCACGATATACCCCGGTGAACTGTACCACCCTGTTTTCCTTTCGGGGGGTTGCCCAAATCTTTTTGATTGGTGTTTAGGTATATTGTGTGTTTTCAATTGGGGTAAATCTGTTTTGTGTGCCGCGCTAGGGGGAATGGTTGTCTGAAGTCGAGAACAGGTGGCTCAGCATTGGGATGCGGCCTTTAGCTAGGGGTGCAACGGGCTAGTAAAAGGTGTTAGTTTTTCAAATGTGTTAATTTTTAAAACCATCTAAAGACACTTGCCATGTGCTGTGAAAAAAGGTTGATGTTACACTTGATTAGGGGATTTGTGGATTAATTAAAATTTAAAATTTATTTAGGATTCAAAGATACAAACTCCTTTTAAGCGCCTATTCCAGCCGAATCCCAACCTTAGCCAAATGACAGTTTTTTTTTCAGTCCACTTTTCCCTTTAATAAAACAAATCATTCGGCCTTTTCAATCAAACATCCTAGATGAAAATACACCGATCTCCATGGTTTGGTTTGTTAAAAGAGATTCTGCTGTTTACTTCGGGGGAACATTAAAGTGGATCAACATATGGTAAACCTGAATGAGCATAATAGTGGGTTAAAAAAATACAAAAATATAGGTAGTAAAAAAAAAAATATTTTTATTCCCCATTGTGTCTTTTTTCCCCCCCCCCCCCCCCTTAAAGTGGGGCCTTTTTCTGCTTCTATTTCCATTTTTTTTATTTTTAAGTTGAATTTTTTTTTTTTTGGGGGCCAAAAATTTACTTACATTTTATTGATTTTGTAAGTAATTTTCAAATACCCAAATTTGGTTTGTGCAGGGGAAAGCGAGGAAAGAACGGGTTCGTCTTGCGCCCATTTGTTTGGCGCTGATTTGTTTTTGTATTTTTTTGAAAAATGCACAAATTTTGAACCAAAATGCCTACACTTGATAGCAAAGGAGGGGCATATTTCTGCACTTTGCCAAAATTAAAAAAAAATTATTTATTTTTTTAAATATTTTAAAACTAAAAACACTTTTGAAAATAAAATATTAAAAAAAAATTTTAAATTTTTTCATTAATTTATTAACATTTTGTTTTCATGACACGTTATTATTTTTGCCTTACTTTTTTCTTTCAGTTTTAAATTTTAAGTTTTTTCATCGGAATAATTTTAAAAAAGAAATTGCCCATAACACATGTAAAGTAATCATGTAACTTTAAAATATCAAATTTGGGGTTTATTTCTTTTAAATCGGAATCGAAGGTTTTTTTAATCCCTAAATTATTGAAAATTAAGGGAAACCCTTTCTTAAAAACATAAATTTTTATTTCGCAAAAGTAGGGTTCTTATGCTTGGGGTTTTTATTTAGTCGAACTGGGGCACAACTTTCAAAAACTCAGTCGAGTTTGAAACATTCAAATTTTAAAAAATTTTAAGTATTTATTTTTTTTTAAAAGTAAAATAATGTATTTAAAATACCCAAAACGCAAACAAAAAAATATAAAATTAATTTTAAAAAATTTGATATTTAAAAATACGGTAATGAAAACACACAATATTTTAAAATAAAATGCCACCATTTTAAAAATAATAAAATATTTTAAAAAAAATTATAAATTAAAAGAATTTAAAAAAGGAATCAAAATTTAAAAAATACCACTCAAAAAATAAGTGAAAAATAATTAAATGGTAACAACCCCTTTTTTCTTTATAAAACTTACATTAAAATTACATAGCAATTATAAAAAATAATAGTATGATTCAAAAACCACCTTATCCACTTTTTATTTTTAAACAACTTTATTAAAAATTTTAAGATTTGGGAAAAAAATAATAAGTCATACATTTTGTAGAAACACACTAAAAAGATCATAAAAAAAATATACAAGCTACTTACTCTATCATTAAACAAACACATTTGTACAAAAAATTTGAAAAAAGAGAAATATCTTTTGTCCCCCAAAGAGCAAAAGAATCAAATTCATTTTGGGAAAACTAAATTAAAGGTTTGTGTTGTTGCGTGCGGCCCTTTGCAGCGTGCATGTGAAAAAACTTAAAAACTTTTTGGTTTTATAAAATATATTTTTTTATCTTTATTATACTACAATTTTACAAGAAAAATTTATATTTTTCTAAAATAGTTTTGGAGAATTGAAAAAATTTGGGAAAAATTTATTTAATGAAAGTACCCTAAATCATTTTCAGGGGAAAATGGGATCCATCGGGTATAATGATAAACAAGTCTAAATATCAAATTTAAATCAAAATTTTTAGAGCAAAATTTGGAAAATTATTTTTTTTCTGTCCACAGTAAACTACCTAATTTATATTTGGGCTATTTAATTCCAAAAATCCTTGGGGTAACCTTATGAAAACCCCCAAATCCCAAAGTTTTAGCCCAATCAATAAAATAGTTTTGTCTCTAGCCTAAAATACAAAACAGACAGCATTGCGAATACCACTTTTTTGGTTTAAAGGGGGGTCATGAAAACGTTGACATTTATTAAAATCTGAGTTAGATTTTTTAGACAATCCGAGGTGCCCCAAGAGAAAGTAAGAACGTTTATTAATTAAACATTTTAATTAGAAAATATCCCCCCCAAAATATGCTTCCCTAAACTTTTTTTACCCTAGACCAAATGTAAAAATCACAAACAGATTTTGAAATGTTTCATAATTATTTATTAGTCCTCAATTTTAACAATCGGAATGACCACGTATTTTGTTCCAATTCCATTTCTTCTGTGCAGTTGCACTTGTGTGTTGTATGGGATTTTGCTAGACATGTTTATCTTATTGGGATATTTATTTCGTTTAAATTTTTAATGTTTTGTAAAAGTTGATTTTCAAACTTGAAAAATGAAAAATAAGTCTGTCAAAATATTTCAAGTAAATAATATGAAATAATAAATACATTTTTTTATTTAAATGTGTTAAGTTTGGTAAATTTTTATTGCAATGTTGATCAGCACGGGTTAGCCAACATAATTTTTAGAGATGGGCCACTCGAATCCACCGAATCCTGCAAGTATTCGAGTTCCCGGGATTCGGTGTTTGCTGGGTTCGATGATCGAATCTTTCAACTCATAAACAAAGCCATAATATGTTGGATTCAAAATTTACTCAGGCCTACCTGAAAAGCACAACTTAATCCGTAATATTATTTTGTCATACAAAAGAGATAAACATGAATAAAATCTTATGTGCCTAGTACCCCCCCCCCAACCGTAATTTGGACTCGGGGCCCTTTTGGCACATGTCACGTCTAAAAACTTTCACCTCACGAACAATCTTGTAATATTTTAATAAACACATCAAAAAATCTTCAAAAAACTGAAAATCAAACTAGAATTACAAATAAACCGAAATAAATTAAACAAATTACGGCTTTTTTTAACAGAAAATTAAGAACACATTAACGAATGATACAAAGTCACTGCCATTTCACACAATATAAAAGTCATCGCCATGACGTATATTTGTTTACTCCCCCGAGTGATGTAAAATAAAAAATACTGCTAATTCTTACTACCCAACTGTTTTAATTTATCTACAACTAATGTAAAGAACCCCAATTTATTGCATACAACCTTAATTAGACATTTTGTTGGGTCTCATGGAAAATAAATACTGTCAACAGTCGGACAGTGTAAAACTTGTTTATTTATCCCTAAAGGCCTACGTATCGTTTAGCGATTGTTTGTTTTAGAATCGATTCAGGTAACTGATCACTTATTAAGCCTCTGAATTTTAAGAATCAAATAAACGCCTTGATATCCATTACTTGATTTTTAAATTGATTTTAACTTAAGCTTATTAATTTTTTTTAAAATATGTTAAATTGAAGTAATTGTGGGAAATATTCAAACGTAGTCCTCCTTATAAAAAGGGAATGAACATATTGAGTCGAAAATATGTTTGTGTTTTAAAATAGAATGTATTCTCAAAATTGATATATCACAATTTTTCTACGCAAAAATAGATAATGGGTATAAAAGAAAATAATAATAAAACAAAGCCCTTATTGAGTTCACTATTCCAATGTATGTTTAATTTGTTAAGCATGTTGTTTTAGTCTTTATTAAAAAAAATCCGTTTTTATTTTTATTTTTGCTACAATAAAAATATCCTTTAATGATGATAAAAGTTGATCAAAGGATATTAGGCCTAATCTGTTTATTTCACATGTTTTTTTGGGAAACTTAATCCTTCTAAACAACACTTTTAAAATAACTAAAAGACACTCAAATGTTGATTGATTTGATTTTTAAACTTAAAAATGATCCCAGATTAACGAAACTAATGAAAGTTTTGTAAAACATATTACTAGCGTTTATCTTCCATTCTAATATGAACGTTTCTTGTCTTAGAATCAATGGCTTCTTAGAATCACAGTTCTTTTCACGATGTTTGACCACACTTTTGTTTTACTTGGCACCCTATTTAAGTTTAAACCGGTTGGCGCATTCATCAATTCCTTTTTGGAGATAAAGGGGTTGTGGGTGTTTTCACGCCTTCCCACAGAACCACAAAAATTTCCTTTTATGATCTTGCTCAGTAAAACTAAATTTTTGTTTGTACCCGTAAGCCCCATATGTAAAAATTTTGGTTGTTGTTTTCGTTTAAATTTTGTCAAATGAAACCAAAGTTATTGTGCATGCACAAGAACAGGGAAAATAAAACTGGGGTCGACATTTTGACAAGCAAGAAAATATTTGTCGTTGGAGAAATATTGTTATTTCAATTTTCGGAAAGCAACAAACAATGTTTTGCAGGTCCAAAAAGGAAATTTTCCACACGTTCTAAGCTGTTTACGTTTTTTAAAAAAAAACACTGGAAAAGGTTTCCCCACACCAACAACCCTCAATTTAAAAGCCAGAAAAATTGACAACCCCTTGGAATAGAAATATAAATTTTTAAAGCAGTCTGGCCTGATTGGGTGCACAAAAAATGTAGGGAAGGCGGTTTTATGGAAGACTAGTTTAAAATGTTTTTGGAATAGACGTCCGGGAATCTTCGTAAACCCCACGCATACTTAGTATTACGGGAAACAAACCCCAAATATTTCAAAAATAAACATACAAAAATGTAACTTGGGTTGTGACCCGGGTGACATACTACAATTGCAACCCCTCGACTTTTATCAACAAAAATAAGATTACTTGAAAAGGGAATATAAATCCGGCTGTTGACTGACAACCCCTGCCACATTTCCGAAAATTTTGAAATTGGGAACTATCCCCCTAAAAATAGTGCAACATTCTTCAGAAAATTTTGCATCCCAAACCCTCTTGATGGCTCAAAATGAGGATTATGGGAGAAGGTGATAAAACGATATTAAATTCAAAAGGGGAAGAAAATAAGATAAGCCTTATTGGTTGTTAGTTAATTGAATTTTTAAAAAAACTTTCTTATTAAAAATTGCTTTTTTTCTTTTGGGTGGTACCTAAAAATTTAAAGGGTCGTCTTACAATCAATGGGGCTTTAAAACCTAATATACATAACTAATACAAGTTTTACATATCGAACTTTTAAAACATTCAAATAAAATAAATTTTTAATGTTAAAAAATTTTTATTTTAATTTAAATATTTATTTAGAAGGGACCGAAAAAATTAAAAAAATATTTTTCAAATTCAATGATCTCATTAGCTTTTTTAGTTTCATTTCTTTGTAGTGGGAAAGCAAATTCAAATTTAGATAATTTTAAATTTAATAAGTTTTACTGTTAAAAGTTTTATCTGTTATTTAAAATGAAATTCCCCAAAATTAATTTTAACAATTTGTCAAGTTTTCCTAATGAAAATTTTTAAATTAAAGGCCCCTATCGCTAAATTAAATAGCTCTCTTTTTATTCCACATACATCAAGGGAAATTAAAAGTATGATTTACACAAAACTTTTGAGATCAATCTTGAGCTTAAAGAAAGCTCACTCGAAACTTAAATTCATATTGCAAGCCCAACTAAAATAATAATTTTCCAATTAAAAGCAAACTTTTTTTATCATAACTAGCAAAGTTATATTGTTTTCCTGTTAAAAGCACTAATACCAGAAACAAACTTTTTTTGGGGGACCTATTTATATTTTGTTTTGCACATTAAAATTACTAAAAAAAAAATCCCAAATGATCTGTTAAAGTTTTTTTCCTTAAAAATCTATTTCGAGATTTTTTTTTTTAAATTAAAAAATTCTGTTTTATTATAAACATCAGAAAAAATTTGGTTGTATATACACTTTTAAAACATTTAAAATATTTTTATTAAAACTCTTTCTTTGTTTACTGACGGTGTATTTTTTTTACTTTTGGGTTTGTTTTGAATTGCCCCCTAAGACCCCCAAAGACCGGGGGGGAACCCTACTAAAAAAAATGTTGAAAGTTTAGTGAGTCTAAGTCTCTTTGCATAAGATGTATGGGCTCAGTCATTGCCCTTTCTTTTCTACTTGTTATTTGTGAGGGAATTTAATGTTGGGGGAAAGGAACGTTGGTTCGAAGACAGTTTAGTGCTACCATATTACTAAAATTCTGCGAATTTATTTAAACTAATATTCTTTTAAATAATTGTTGTAGTTTATTGTGTTTTAATTTTAAACTTTTAAACCCAAGATGGGTGATATATTTTTTTGAATCACTTTTAAAATTGATTATATTGGGACACTAATGCATAATTTTTTTGTGTTTTTCTCTTTTTATTGTTGACTCTCCTATTATTTCAACAACTTGCAGAAAGATTTTGGACTCCCGGGTGGTTTGGAAGTGGGATAGGGGAAAGATTTTTTTTCCCATGTGATTGGGGTTTAAATTTAACCATCCTCTTTTTAAACGTGCATGCAAATATAAAATATATTTTTTAAAAAACCATGTTTTTAAAATATCCTATGCTGTGATATTTTGTTATGGGGCTGTTTCTTTCAGGCGTTCGACGCTCTAGTGACAATGCCTAAAATCGGCAACAGTGAATGGGTTGGGGGACTTTATCTTGTTCCTTGGCAAGTGTTTTTGTGACGGGCAGTCACGGGGTTTTTGTCGGACTGCTCCTAAAGGAAACCCAAAATCCTCTTTCTGCATTTCTTTTCCAAACCCCCCACTCTCTTCTTTGCATCTTTGCTTTCTTCATCGCACATTCTGTTATCCCCTCTTTATGGGGTAAGTGACACATTCCCTTTAAATAAATCTGTACAAGCAAGATTTAAAAATTTCAAAATGAAAATACAATATTAATAAAACTAATTCAAATCTTTTTCCAAAATATATTAGATTAACAAATTTTAAAAAAAAAAATTCTTTTTTATATCAAATCAAATATTTTATAATGAAATTGTTTGACTCAAATTTAAAACTTTAATTTTTTTTTTTATGTTTTGTGTCATACCCGTATCAAAAATTTAAAAAATAAACAAACTTTGGGGTTTTTTTAGCGTAAATGAAAAAATCAATAACAATAAAAATTGTGTTTTAAAATCTGATTTGTTAAAATAAGATGTAAATATTTGCCACACGAATTACATAAAATATTTTTTGAAACATTTTTAAATTTTTGGGTCCAGTTTATTTTTCTACAGGCTACAAAGTTAAGTTTTGTTAAAAGTTTGATATTTAGATTTAAAGCTTCCCTACAAAACTAAACATTCTTTGATGTCACAATTTTTAAAAGAACACGAAAAATGTTGTAAATTTCAAAAACCCTTTTAAAGTCAAGCAAGTTGGTGTGACAGATAATATGGGAACAATTTTTTTTAAAGTCACTGGGGTTTTTTTATACTCTTATTTTTCAAAATTTCAAAGCAAAAGGTGTAAAATATTAATTCTACTCTTTTGTTTCAAGTAAATTTTTGTGGGCAAGAATTTAATAGAAAACATTTGAAGATATTAGTGTTTTTTATTTAAAACCGCCCCTAAAAAATGTTGGGAAAAACAAATCTGTGTGGGTCTGGAAACCCGTAAAGGAGGGTTTAAAAGGGTGGGGAAAAAAGAAACCAGGAGGGTTAAACAGACTGTTGGAACCCATGTACAAAAATTTAAAAAAAAGGTGGAAAACAGCTGGTTTTAAAAAAGGAAAAGAAAGTCATAAGATCACTAAATACAGTTGGGGTGAGGGGCAAAATTTTTTGGTGGGTGGACTACTTTCTCATGGGGAAATGAAAAGGCAGACCTTAAACATCAAAACAAGGTAATACCCCAAATGTGTCCTTTAATAGTAAACCACCCGGTTGTTTGGGGGTAATATAAAGGGATGGGGATGTTTTGGGGAAAAGGGTAGTAGGACAAGGGAAAAAAAAATTAGAGTGTGAAGGGCTAAAAAAAGAAGAAGGAGAGAGGCTCACCAAGAAAGGCAAAAGGATGAGATGAAAAGTGTTTAGGTTTTAATTAGAAAGGTTTAAAAAAAAATTTGGTGGGAGCTGCAGAGGGGGTATGTGGGAAAGGGCAGGTAAAAAAAGGGAAAATTTAATAAGACCCCCGGTGGA
>JBCFYV010001281.1:0-56327 GCA_039000515.1 Timema cristinae | reverse complement strand
TATTTTTTTTTTGTTTTATTTATTATATAGACTGCTATACCGGCATTCGAATTTCCTTGAAGAAGTTTATTGAATATTACACTAATGTTAGGCAAATTTAACTAAAATTAGACACGCCAAAACAACAAATATATGAAATGAAGTACCTAATAACATTCATAAGACCAATAAATTATAAAAATGGATTATTTTAAAAAATATCATATTTCTATTATTAAATCATTTATTATAACGATTACCAGAATGGCACTTGGAATTGGATCTTACATTATTTTTGAAGCATTGTCACACTGTTTTTTTATGGATTTTTTTTAATCATTAACTAGTACCGGTACTTATAATTGTAGCAACAGATTGAAGTGATGTCTTGATATTGTGTACTTACCCAGTTTTAATTATTTTTTTGTTCAGACGCACTGAGCTGGAACCGAGAAATCAGCAGCTTGGTACTACCATTTCTTTTCCAAACCTAAAAATTCTTCATTGGTTTTTTACAATATAGGCCTAATATCTCAAATTAATCTGGTGTCTCCTCTTCATCTGTCAACTTCGGGTACTGGAATAGGGAATGTAATGCCTACAGAGGCTCAGAATGAGATTTATCTTACATTAATTTCATTGTCTTAGCTTGACCTTCCAAACATTCTTTATCGTCTCGGAGCAAGCAATTCATTGGACCCCTTCTTTATGATTTGGTTTCGAATTTGTTTTTAAGACATAGTAATTGAATGCATCTCTATTGGATTTGTTGAAGGAAATTTATGGTTTTGGTCTTCTTCGTGCTTCAGGCGTCTTCTGTCACCTGACATTTGCATGCATAACTAAACCCGTAGTTCTGGGATAAGCATAGATTATATCTTCAAATATTGGGAATACTATAGAGCAATTCCCATTAAAAAAATTATAATAGACTAGTAAAATATGTGCTTGAAGATATGATTATTATAAAGATTTCTTTTTTAAATTGAGGAATGCGTGGTCAAAATGTTTGTGAAGAAACGTTTCAGGATCTTGCATAGAAAGTGTTATAGGAGCTTATAAAAGCTACGGCCAAAGGCTATAGTATAGTCTATTGATAAACTTGGAGACAAGCCCTCCACAAACACAAAGCCCCCTCTATCTAGTTAAGAAAATCTTGTGAGGGTCAAATGATCTTGGAAACTAAAGATAGCATTGATCATCAGAGCTCTGTTGGGTGTGGCACAATCAATGTTAAAACCACTTTGTGAAATCTTAGGTTGTAGTCATCATAGCTTTAAAAAGTAAGCATTGCTCTCAACGAATTCCATCAGAAGTTTTTAATTCATCAGGACTCAAGAATATAGAGACATGGGGGGATATGACATTTTTTCCTGCTGGCATCCAGATTACATCTGTTGGGAGGACGCTTTACTCAACGGATTTAAACGAATCAACCTAACTTCCACCTCAGAGTGCTAACAGAGTTGAACATTTTTCATTGACATTCTAAAAGCGATGGGGCTGAAATTCTATCTCTTTAAATGCTTTATATAAGACTGAAACTTAATAATATATTGGTGGCTTAAACCCTGTTCTCAGACCGGGCGTGAAATAGCTATTAATGATCCTAAAACAAATTCGGATTGATGTTTTTTGAAGACAGCTAACTAATATATTACTGCCAATTTCGTTTGTTCACTAAAATTGGGTTTCAATTTTTTACCATCAGCCAATCGGTAAGATAAACTTCTACAAGTTAACTCTATTAATACAAATACATATTGGTGAATAGTGTCCAGACTATGCATATAATAGTCAAAAACCATTATTTTCTCAATTTGTTTATGCTTAGAAGTACATTAACCATATATATAATATATATTAGATTATGTTTAATTTTTCCTCGAAATTCAAAGCCACCCTACTACACGGTCAGGCGTCATACTCTCAACAAACTGAATTGCCGATGACGGGGAGATAAGGGTTTTTAATTATGGTTAGATGGAAGGAAGGTGGTTTTTTCCTATATGGTTTTCCATTCTTAATCCAAACAAACGGTGGTACACTTCCTTCAAATTCAACCTTTCAAATCCCTAGCACTTAAGGTAATTAGTACATATTCGTATAGTCTGAACGGGTAGTAAACGTGCTGCTAGAAGAAAAATCCCCATCTGACTCGTTATCTCATGGCCAGTGTTTGAAGCCAAGAGATTTATAATTGATAAAATTGAGTAGTGATGAATCAATGGCCAGGAGAATGCTTGCTTTATAAGGACTAGAGTTAGGCAAGTTTGAGAGCCATGTGCTGATGTAATATTTAGGTCTAAATGAAAATATGTGCAGTGTACAAGAGCCCCATGTGTATATTTAGACGAATAATAGTGATCTAGAGTTATTTATTGGGGATGATGTTCCATTTGTTGGAAACTTTTTTATGCGCTGTATTTAGAATGTCACTAAATAAATAGCGCTTTGTAGTGACAGCTACTTAATTTTTCAAATATTTCTCCCCGCCCGTGGTGAAAGATCAACTGCCCCTCTGAGCTAACAACGATTTCGTAATCAAAACATCTCAGGTTGCTTTACAATTTTAAACCAAACATTAACGCTATCAGGCTACAGTTTAGTGTTAATGACAACCTCTTATCAGGGGAATTCCCACAACCAGTACCTATCATCTTTCCCACTTACATGTAGTTTGTAGTGTTGCAATCCTATCTGGGATTCCCCCCTCCAAGTTTGAATTTACATATCTTAATGGTAGCATGTTATTTAAGTAACACCGCTATATTTGAGCAGATAAGATACAAGGAGTGTGTTTCTACTTTGAATGACAGCTAAGTTTCTGTTCAGCACTTAGCCTTTGATTAAATTACAATCAGATATGATCTAAAACGTCCACTTTACAAATTCACATTTAATTTCCTTCTGAGAAACCCCAACAAAATCAATCAGCTATAATTATCGGAGATCTACCTCTTCATTTTCCAGCAAAATAGTTTTTAACACGCGATTTAAAATATCTTCATTTTTAAACACACTACAATGGTTACCTATAATTTAATTTCCAACAAAACACTATTTAATAGTAAATGGATCTAACGTCCTCTATTCATACCCCAGTGAATGGCCTTTCAGTTTTAATTTCTGCTCTTCTTACCTCTTTCTTATTGTATTTATGAAATAAATGCATCTAGAGGGTGAATGACATCTTTTCAGCCGTGTTTTGGGAACATTATTAATGCTACCAACAAAATTCGAATAACCTTTGATTTATTTGTCTACAAATTTGAACTTTATCAGTGGTTTTTGAAACTATTTAGCAATAAGTTTAAAACCATATGGTAACAACCTAGCTTTATAAGCCAATAAAAATTAGAAAACATCATAAATATTAAAATCTGTTTACAAACACAATGTTGTACCACAAATAATTTTAATTAACAAAATTAATGATGTTACCTAAGTTTTATATAATACTAAAAATTATAGTTTTTATATAATACTATAATTATTAAAATACCATTATTATTAAAATACCATAGTATATTTTATTCTAAACTACGATATTATAAATATAATTTCTTCCGACACACGGGATATTCTTCTTATAGTTAAGAAGGAGCTTTACAGTTGAAGGGGCAACCCGCATTTCACCCCTTTACCAAAAGGTTATCTTATTCTGATGATTTCTAAGCTATCATGAATGATAGTAAAATAACTATTCGGTCAAATTTAAGGTTTCAAGATGCCAAATGATTATATCAGACCCAAAATTTAATAAAACCCTGGAATAATTAGATAAAAAATGAGATAGAAATTAATAAATGTATTTGGGCTTCAACTATTAATTGAGATGGAATTTTTTTTAACTTGCCCATTAATAATAACAAAGAGTTTAAACGCTTGCAAGAGTATGATTATAATTCGGTGTTTATATATGAAAAAAACTGAATAAACAAAAAAAAAACTATTTCCATGCATTTTTATTTAATATTCTATTGGAGATAAGTCAATTTACCTCCATTCTATTCTTGTCAAACCCCCGTACGACTGGTATGGTTATGGAAGGCGTAAAGGATTAGGGAGTTGGATATATTTTTAAATGATCTCTTAAGACCTGAAAAGTTTCTAGCAAGCCAGCATGGACACAAAGTTCAGGTGGTAGGGCTATATTGGTTGGCAACCGGTGTTTTACAGTAATATTGTAATTTGTTGCGATCTTTTTTTAAGGCAAAAAAGGATAGGAGAAAGCATCCTTCTGATCACAAAAAAAATAATAATAGAGATGTTTAGAATTTGTATCGAGAACCTAAAAAGAGATATATCTATAGAAGTAGAGCAAACAGTTTGTGTGCAGCAAGAAACTTGTGACAACAATCAGTGTACGATACTTAATGATTACGAATTACTAAGGAGGAGGTGGGGGTGTTACTTGAACAAGTCAAATCAGAACATTGAAAATTAACATATAGGTAGTAATTTGGATATAGACCAAGGTAAAAAAATTAAATCTAAACTTTTCAACATGGTTTCCCAAAATGGGAAGGAGGACGGGTGTCAATTGAACAAGGCCAATTAGGATTTTTGAAAATTGACATATAGGTAGGTAGTAATTTGGAGATCGATCAAGTGCACAGACAAAGAAATAACAGATACGTAGCCTTACGGGAGATTTGCTGCAGAAAAACTTAAAATATCCAGTGATAACAGCATTTCCAAATGAGAATTCTTTAAAACAACTCACTTTCAAAATGTTCCTCGTGAGAAAGAAAAGCTGAGAGATAAGGGGTTGCTTTCTCTCCGAGTACAATAGTTCAGTTAGCAAGCGGTAATCCCTTACTCCGTCTCACCCCCTTTCATTGACCAAATCTTTTCAAACATTTGAGTGTGTTGGACCCAAATATACAATGCAGTGCTTCTACAGGTTTAAATGTAAGTAACACCGCAGTCTTGGAAATGCACTTGTAAATGAATTATTAAATATTGTGTGACCAACTTCTGCAGTTAAAATTCTTTAGGATTCATTTTTTCATTAGATTGGACTCCACATAACTGGGATATCAGTATTCGAATCCCAATCGGTATACTGAGAGTATTTTTCCTAAAATGCTTATAATCCTCCTTCTACACAAATACGGACACATTTCCCAAAATTTGAACCTTCCTCATTTCTAATCCATTGGAGTATGTACGGTACGTAGATAGTTTTAACGAGAAGTAAGACACAGCGCACAAAATATATCAGTAATTAATATTAAATACTTATGTTGTAAAGGTTGCATTTATTTTTTAACATTTTGGTTGTCAAATTAATACAAACACCATATACAAGTGATATGCTACTTTATAAAGTAAAAAAAAAGTAGATGCATAGAAAATAAAATTAAAAGATTCTCCTAAGTATATAATTGGTGTCGGAAATACCTTCTTATTTTAAACACTGGAAAGATTATATTCTACATTATTTTATACTGATGTGCAACGAGAGTTAGCAAATTTGTTTTAAATCAGTTTATAGTAAAATCAGCTCTGAAAATGAAGCTTATCTCCCTGCACGCGATTTTAGGTTTACACAATAAAAAGATAATAATATTTGTCCAATTACACTCTTCCAACACCTTATCTGTTTCTATGGAAAGTTAAATATCGCTTAATTTTAGTAAATGTGAATGGAAATGAATAGAAATTTTTGTACACCGAAAACTTTTTAAATATAAGATTATTTTACTGTAATAGAACAATATTTTCATACAATTCACAGTTGCAGATTTTCTTAAAAAATAAATATGTATATTACAATAAAATAGAGTTTTAGTAAAGTGAGTAAAATTGTTGAAAGTACAAAGTATATGAATAAAATACCCTTAGCTATTCCCAAATATTGTTTTTATCACAGCTATAATTATTAAGAAGTGTTTTGTTATAAAATTATCTACTAAAATGTAAAGAAAAAAGTTCTGTTTATGTAGTTTGTACAGGCTTTAAACTAAAATTTTGATCGCTATAGTCAAAAAATCAATACAATAATTAATAAATGTTATTTAACATTGATTGATTAAAATATGTGTCAAACCAGTTTGGACATTGATATATTTCATAATATTCTGGTATCTATGATATCATAATGTACTAGATCAAGCTTTTTACATATTTATGTATAGCATTCTTGCTTTATTGGTAAACATCCAACTATCATAATTTTGATAGATCCTTTGTGTACAATCCTGAACTAACCATGACAATCACCAAACCAATTATGGCAATTAATAAATAAAAAATCTTAGAAAGAAAATTTTTACATGGTCTACAAACTGAGTGCACAAACGAGCGCAATCACAGAGCGACCGTCACACTCCATTCAATTAACATGCAAACTTAACAAGGGACGGTCCAAGAAACATGTTTGACAAAAGAGCATCACATATCACCAAAGAGCATAAATTAAATAATAGAATGTTACAGAAACCTATAAAATATGAAGCATCATGATTTTCCAAAGAGAATCATGACCACCAAGCTATGTCACCTGAATTGGTTTATTTTAATTATTATGTCGCTCCTAGATATTCGATAATAGCTATGTATTTGTAAATCTAATGTATCCACTTTAAGATAGTCTTTAGTTTGTGTATTCATTTACTTTTAGTACTTTAAATTTTCTCCTCTGACTTTACAAAGTTAGTGTTCCATCATATCAAGTTTTTGTAGTCTAGGAAATTTTAGAAGCCCCTTTCATTTCACAGCAGTAAATTTTCAAATTTCAAGCTTTCCAACTTTTATGGTTATGTGGGATGGTCCTTTTATCAACTTGGCAAATTTAAATTTTCTTTCATGTATAAAAGTAGATCTTCTTTTGGAAATATGGCAAATTACTCTCATTTACAAATCCCTCTCGTCCCCTCATCTCCTTAACTCCCACAATTTCAAATTGAAATTTTAAGACTTATTTGGATATTTTATATGATATTTTACGTTCCTACCAAATTTCAACCTAAACACATCGAAAAGAGTGTTCTTATACATTTTAAGTGCTACCATTTCCTGGGCTTCCATTATGAAATTCCATTTGTTCAGACTTCATTCGGGTGTCCGGCAAAGTCTTTTAAAATACATGGTGATATTTCAAGTTTCTACCTCTACAGAATTGGAAATATTTTGAGGGGACCATCCCTCCCTATTTTCTGCTCTTTCATTTTGAAATGTAATAATTCAGGCCTTGATACTGTTTGAGTTGGTCTTTAAGCCCACCTGAGTTATGTCAATCATCTAAAACTTTAAGTTTTCTACCTCCTACTTGTACACCCCTATTCCCCCGACCCTCCCTAATTCCTGTAGTTTCATTTTGAAATTTAAAATGTTCAGACTTTATAGTTAATTTGGGTGGTCTCTATCTCTGCTTGACTAATTCCGGTTTTATATCACACATAAAAGAAGTTTATCCACTGGTTTTGAAAATTTTACGCCTCCCCCCCCCCCTACCCATTTCTATAACTCCCACTTCAAAATCTCAAATTTAAGACTTATTTGGTTATCTAAAGCCGTACCTCTACCAGCATGCAAAATTTAGAATTTCTACCATACTTATTTTTTATATAAATTATCTTTTTTTTATGAACTCCTATTATAAACTTTAAAAAATTTGGACTTTTATAGTTATTTGGAGTGGCATCTGTGCCTATACGCAGAATTTTAGTTTTATACCACACTGAGAAGAGGTTGTTTCTAATAGTTTTGTAAGTTTTTAACCACTCAACTCACTTTTCCAACCCACTTTGAAAAATATTAAATTATAACATTCATTTAGATATCTGGAGTTTTATTTCTGTCTTTCAAATTCTAATTTTTAACCTCATATCTAAAGTTATTTCTAGATTTATCTTCCCCCTCCCCCATTTTCCATGAATAAAATTTAAAAAAATCACATTTTTTTGTTTATTTAGAGTGGTCCGTATACCTAAGAATTTAAGTTTTCTACCACACAGCGAAGTTGTTGAATATATTAGTGTTTTGTAAGTGTTGAGCCCGCCACCTTCTCCTACCATTTATTCAACTCCCACTATAAATTTCAAATATTAATATTTATTTGGTTATTTTGAAAGTTCATTCTACCTACTTGCCAAATTTAAATATTTTATCACAGCTAAAAGTTGTTTTTATTTTTATAACATCTTACCCCCCCCCCCCCCAGACCCCATATCTATTTCCTGGGGTCCCATTTAAAATTAAAAATGTACAGACTTATAGTAATTTGACATGTCCCTTTAATTTACTTATACATTTCAATTTTCTGCCACATTGGGAATTATTTGTTTATATTAGTTTTGTAAATATTTCAGCTTATTTTTCTAACTATCATTTAGAAATTTTCATTTTTAAGAGTTATTTGGTTATTTGGAGTTGTCCTCCTAAACGACTGTCAAATTTAAGTTTGCTAGCACACATACAAGGTTTTTATTCTCTTTATATCCCCTTCCATATGTGCCAGGGTCGCAATTATTAAACAAAAATGTTCATACTTTTATAATTATTTGGAGTGGGTCCATTTGTTGTCTGCAAAATTTCAATCTTCTATCACCCTGGAGAGTATTTATTTATATTAGTTTTGGTAGTCTTGAACACACTTTTTACCATAGTACCTTGGGACCCATCGTGTAAATGCCATACATAAATTAATTTCATATTAGTATTCTGAGACCCGATAACCCTCCATATATAAAATTTAATTTTGATTGGAGGACATAGAATTTACTGCTCCTTTTTCCCCCCTTTACACCCCTTTAGGTGATTAAATTTTTAACCCTAAAAATATCTCCCCCATTTCTATACAGAAAAAGCCATTTTAAATTGCAAGGCTCTATGTCCACTAGTTCAAAAAATGCACGGTCATTGAATTTTGAAAACTTTTGAACCCCATTTTTAATCTCTTACAGGTTGATTAATTTCACAAAATTCGGTCCTATCTCTGGTCTAGAGCCAAAAAGGAACCTTTACTAAAAATTTCAAATGTCCATGTTTGAAACCATCAAGCTCTTCTAACAAAACCACAAACTCCCCCAACAAATTTATTGTCTCTACAGGCAAAATTGGCCCTGTAGTTTTGAATTGTAAGTACTAATGTCTCATTCCCGTAAATCCACACTCGTGTTAATATTATTGAATCAATATTTACCTTAATATAAGAGAGAAAACATAATAAATCTTCATATTTGTGATTTATACTTCTAATATTTAGATATATTATTTTTAAATAGCAGTTGAAATGGACAATTTGGCCGAAATTAACTATAGATACATTTTTTCAATAGATGATTCTTCTATGATATTAGTTTTGGTATCCACTAAGTGAGAAATAATGTTTCAATAAAGACGAAACCACAAACAAGTGTATAAGTTGTATAATATTAACTTGTGTTCATATTATTAAGGCTAATAATTAGGCCTACCTCAATAAATAAATGGTATGGTGCATCAAACAGACTTTTTCTCTACTTTGTATAAAAATGGAGACATTTACTTAAATTTCGTAATATTTGTGAAACCATATAATATACATTTTTGCAGAAGCATGATGGTGAAAAAAGAGCATCACATTCCACAAAGAGGCACAAATGAAAGAAACGTATTGTTCATTATTCATATTTTACAGATTTTACATAATTTCATCAAAAAGCATAATAATAAACTCCCGTTTTCCGAGACCTAAATTTAAAAAAAATATATATTTGCCAATAGCTCGGAAGCTAGGGACCTTTCAAGAATTACGTAAGGATTTTTTGGATGGGGGTGATCAGTAATTTCTTACGTTATTTTAGGGGTGGGTGGACTCCATCTTAACTAAGGATTTTATCAATGTTTATGGTTAGAGACCAAATTAATTTTGAAAAAAACTTTTACAGGTTGCACCTAGCGATGACAGATGGCGCTGAAGCGTAGCCTATAGACACATACAGATATACCTAACTATAAAATGTCATTTATTTAATATGTGTTACGCCTAATTTTACTGCGATAAGTATTCTATAATTTCACATCACCAATCCTTTTGTCTAAAATAATAGAATTTACCAAATCGTAAGAAAATCACGTAAGATTGGTAAGGGGAGAGGAGGGAACGAAAATCTTTACTATCCTTAAGTAGGGAAATTTGGGGACTAAGGGGGGTCAAAATAATGAAAAAAATCCTTACTTAATTTATGGACAGACCCCTATTGGTCTTTTAAAAATAGATTTCAAGTAAAGGTTTTTTTTTTAAATTTTAATTTTGTTACAACCCTACAATATTGAGTGTATTTGTGTCTCAAATACTTGCAAATATATGATTAAGATTGTCAATATATGATTATGTAAATTACCCTTAAAATTATGTTCATGAGATGATTAGTTTATAATGATAAACAATGTCCAGATACAAAATTAAATAAAAATCGTTAGAGTGGATTTCGAAATAACTTGTTTTCTCTCTTTTTTACCTAAACTACCATCAATTATAGGGTATAATATCTGACTCCAAAAACTCCTCGGGGGAGCCTTATAAAACCATGTATACTAAGTTTTAGCCTGATCAGTAAAATGGTGTCATCTCTAGGCCTAGATGTAGACACGCAGGCAGACGTCATCGCAAAAAACACCTTTTTGGTTTCAGGGGGTTGACAATCAAAATTTGGACTTGTTTACGAGCAAAGTACTTTTCTTTTCAAGGTGTTGAGAGAAAGTAAAAAGTGTCTTCGTAAAGATGAGCACAATTCATAGTCTTATACGCTTCAATGGTGCAAACGTATATCTATACATTCTTAAAACTACTTTCAAATAAAGGCTCAATGATACCATGGAGTAAAATAATCACAATTTAAGAAGCAAAAAGTAGCAAATATAACATTGGTCACTATGTAAGTTTTTGGGGTTAAACAGTCATAATGTCACATTATTTGAATATTGTATTTATTTTAACCTATCAACTATAATTCTATAGTCTTATGAAGAGTGTTTAGTTAGAAACTATTAAACATTAAAAATACTTATAAATCCTTACATTATTTCAACGTTTCAAAATGGAACACGCTACAAATATTAATTTTGAGACAAGAGTCTGGATTCATAGAAATATGTCAAAACATAGTTAATTTATTACATTTAATTGGGATCAAAATCAGTTTAAAGTCACACGTAGTAAACTCTCCAGTGTTCACGCAATGAGACGAGATTATTGGTGCAATATGTTCCATATTTTCTGCGTCGGTTTCCCTAAACATTAAATATTCTCCTTTGCAGTCCACAGCAAGTGATTGCGGATTCTAACTTTAAGGAGGTGGCTATGTGCAAAATAGCTTGTGATTTTTGCATTGTTTAAGCGAATGAGCATATATTATCCTTATTTTTTTTCATTGCCTATCCTAACATTATATGTACAATACCTTATTTGGGTTGCACATAAGGAAATTGCTCAATAAATGTTTCTAAGATATGTGTGTGAACATATCTGTAGGGGATTTGAGCTTCCCTAAGTCATCATGCCCTTTATTGAGATATGCTCTGTGAAAATTTTGATAATAATGCCATAGCTCCATGTTGGCATCACACTTTGTTAATGTATTCATGCAAAGTTTACAGTGAAATTTCTGGTCTATCTTGTATGCAAGATAGCCAGCAACATATTTAAAAGATTGAACGGTAAAACCAATAAATATATAATTTTAATTTATGATGATAAAAAATGTTAAAAGTGAATGTGTATAGTTACATACTCGTTAGTTCCTATTTAAAAACCATAAATTAAATAACAAAATATGTTAAATAGTAAATAGGAAAGCATTTTGAGATACCTATGTATCTTATCTCTCACGTATAAAATAATATCTATGTAGCCAACAATCGGTTTACCCTGAAAGGCGACATCAATACTTTAATGGACTAGACTAGCCTATAGCCGTATTTTATAAGCCACAATGTCACATCATAGTTTATGATAATAAAAGGAAGTCTGTGTCTGTTTGTTTTTGTACGATGCCCAGCCAAATCTACGGCACGCAGAAATCTGAAATTTTTAACATAGGTGGACGGAAGGTGGTCCTATTGCACCTCGAAGCAGAATTTAGAGATTTTCAATTATCTTTTTAATTATGATATTTTAAACAAATTTTTGAAGAAAACATTTTCGGTTTTAGAATTACGTTAGAGATACGGGCACCATGGGGGGGAGGGATGTCTAGATAATCTTTATGACACAAGGGGTCATTGACAACTCCATGCAGGATTGCTATTAATTAATAAAAGGGTGACCTGGTGGTCTAGGGGTAAGGTGTTAGACTTCTATGCTGGCGGCCGGGGTTCAATCCTCGGTCCCGGCAAAGATTTATCTGATTACCAAACCCTTCCTTCACCTCTGACAAGACATCTTGTGAATGTGAGGAATGCCAGGTCTCCACCGTGGTTCGGATTCCACGTTAAACTGTAGGTCCTTCATTTCATCTCACAATCACCCTACCATTACACATTAGCGTAAGCGCGTATAACCCGAACGGGTAGTAAGACGCGGTGCTAATAATAATAATAATTAATAAAAGAAAGCTTGCTAACCCTTAAGATAAAAAGAGTGTAGGGTACTCGTATATAATATGTTAAATAATTGCTTCAATAAACTGTACATAATTTTATCTATACGTATGGGCCCTATATGATTAATTAAAATTTCGAACTGATTTAACTTTTATTAACAGAGATAACCCCCTTTCAAGGTCGAATGATATGGCAGGATTCCCCAAAAAACGGCCCGCGATACATAGCTGACTGGCCCGTTTGTCTGCAATATCTTTATATTACTATCTGGCCTGTGTCCATGTACTCACCCAAAATATAATAGTTTAACTTTAGTGTTTACTACGTAATTTTAAATAACCTAAACCATTAGAACCATTAAAACTATCCTATATTTTTGTTTTAACTTTAATTACTTGAGTGCGGGAATTTTAATCTACACTGGGAATTTACCAGTTTTTAAATTATTTCAAGTATACATTAATGATTTTAAATACATAGCATCAAATAGCTATTATAGACCTGCATTAGTGGCCATGTGATATGGTATCTTGCCTTCCTCTATCAAATAGTCATGTTTTGATAGGGTCACAATTTGTGGGATTGTTTTATACGGTTCTATATAAGATATCACACATTTAAAACACACTTTATTATTGAAATTTAAACTATTTAGCTGGTCAGAACTTTCACCCTTATTTTGATGAAAACAATATTAAAAAATATCTAACCACTTGTTAAATAATTTGGTATTTCTAAACGTCTGCAATTCTTCTCAGTACTCATTAATAAATAATTGCAGTTGACAGCCAGTCCCTTAGTTTTAAAAAACAAAAGGTCCATCGTGTTATAAGTTTACTTTGTAATGTGCAGTCAGAGTAACTCATTTGTGTGGCAGGATTAGGGTACTTATGATGAGGAGGGCGGGGGGTTAGAGACGGGGTAGGGCACTACCTGAAGCTTGCTCGGTGACCGCCAGACGACAGCTCATATTTTGTAACTGCCTTCTAGTACATATGAGTTTAAAGTGAGTAGTTTAAAAAATGCTCACTTGATTGCACTGTAGTCACTGGGAATCGCACCTAGCGACCCCAAAGTTGAGGGAGAAAAGCCTCGAAAAGGAGTGCAACATTTTAAACCTAGGGGCTTAGGCTCTGTTCTTTCCTTCTCTGTGACCAAGGGTAAAATAAGAAATCTCAACTTTTTAATAGGTGTCCCAAAATTTTGGAAGGGGGTGGGATGGAGGGTTACTTGAACCAATCAACATATAATTGAGAATGAAAATTAAACTTGACATAAAAGAAGTACTTGGAATATAAACTTTTCGAATTGTTTCCAAAATATACCAAATATTTTCCTCAAATCCATTTAAGCCTTAATAGAACTCTCTCATCCTTATATCTATTTGTTGCACCACACGACTTTAATAAGAATTACAGTGACCTGGTGGTCTAGGGATAAGGTGTCGGACTTCTGTGCTGAGGTCCGGGGTTCAATCCTCGGTCCCGGCACAGATTTATCTGATTGCCAATCTCCTCCTTCACCTCTGACAGGACGTGTATTAATCACAACTTGTGAATGTGTGGAATGCCAGGCTCCACTGTGGTTCGGATCTCACGTTAAACTGTAGGTCCTCCATTTCATTTCACAATCATCCTAACTTTACACATTAGCGTAATTGCATACAATCCGAACGGGTAGTAAGTCGCGGTGCTAATAGTAATAATAATAAAAATTTAATAAGAATTAAGCATATGCCTCCTGAAGGTAGTTAGGTACCTACTTAAATAAACGTATTCTTAAACATAATATACAAAAAAAGTATCGATTACTCAAAGAAACATTTATGTCAAAAACTCACCAAGTTCTACACTACAAAAATTATTATTCAGCCTCGAAAAGAAGTAAGATCTAAAGAGTGCTAAGTTCAATATTTAATAGAAGTCAAGGAAGGTTCTTTGAAGATAAAATTTGCACTGAAAAAAAATAAACAGATTTTTCTTTCTCCAACAATCCTAGGGATGGCGAACCGTCAACTGAGATAGATTAATCGAAGAATCAATTTTTTTGGGTCGTTAAGATCGATTTGAGCAATGAATCGATTAAGTGAATCGATCTCAGACACCCTAAAATCGACTTTCAATTTATTTACTTACTGTTTCGTTTTATTCAAATAAAACAAAAGAGTACCAAACCACAATATAAAGAAAAAAATATTTGAAATTTAATTAGTAAATTTAAATGCATCCGTAGATTTGACACTTTCTGATTATGAACGTAACCTTAAAATTAATATAAACTACTTGAATGCATCCGTAGATATGACACTTTCTCTTTCTACGATATACAATTTGACTTTGACAGTTTTTCAGTAGATTCTCAATTAGTGCGTGTTATTTTCTTTGTTGGGTTTAATCTTTGCTTCTCAATCAACACATTTACTTACTGTTTCGTTTTATTAAAATAACAAACCATAATATAAAGAAAAAACAATATACAATTTGACTTTGACTGTTTTTCAGTAGATTATCAATTTGTGCGTGTTATTTTCTTTGTTGTGATTAATCTTCGCTTCTTAATCGACACATTTACTTATTGTTTCGTTTTATTCAAATAAAACAAAAGAGTACCAAACCATAATATAAAGAAAAAACATTTGAAATTTAATTAGTAACTTTATAATTATGAAATTAACCTTAAAATTAATATAAACTACTTGAATGCATCCGTAGATTTGACACGTTCTCTTTCTACGATATACAGTTTGACGTTCCTCGATTTATCTTTGGTTTATTTTGTGTGTGTTTCTATTTATACTCAGTCCAAGACTCATGCCGCCTATAAGACACGGGCGAAGCAATTTGGGTCGAACAACTTTAATGCTAGAAAACAAGCTAATTTTCATTCTAATTGGACTGCACAGCAACGTGAAGAGCGAAATGAAATTGAAAAGATTCGGATATCACAAAAACGTGCAGCACGTCATTTAGCTAATAATCTTGCGGGTTTGAAACGAGCTGCTTTCAGTTACGATATTTCAATTGACTACAGTGCCTACCAATGCGTTTCTCTTGGATCTATGAACTCAGTTTGCCCACATTGTAAGGCATTGAAATACAAAAATGAAGCCGTTGGATTGTGTTGCGCAAATGGCAAAGTGAAATTAGTACCATTGGTTCCACCACCAGAGCCATTGTACTCATTGGTTTCAGGAACAGGAACGGATTCAATAGATTTCCTTACTAATATCCAAAAATATAAAAACTGCTTCTAAATGACTTCACTTGGGGCAACAAATGTAGTTCGGGACAACTTCATGCCAGCTTTCAAGGTAATATTTAACAAACAGACTTATCCCCCGTATTACTTTGTTTTTTTTTTTTATAGTTTTTGTAACAAAAGTAATAAACATGTCTTTTTAATTCACAGATACAAGGCCAAATATATCACCGAGCAGGTTCACTGTTGCCGGTGTCAGATGGCGACTACAAATTCCTGCAAATTTATTTCATGGGTAATTCAACACAATAAATTAATCTTCGTTGTGCACATAACAGTTCAGTGAAGAGGTCTATTGTAAAAGAATTACAAACTTTCTTTCATCAACACAATCAGTTGATTACATTGTTCAAAACTGCACTGGATCTCATGCCATATGATAATCACAAAATTGTAATCAAAGCTGATAAAACTCCTGTGGGACAACATGCAAGACGTTTCAATGCACCAACAATGGATAAAGTTGCCATTGTTATAGTTGGAGAAAATTTGGAAGCCTGTGATATTGTTTTACATCGCCGGAATGATCAGTTACAGCGTGTGTATGAAACTCGCCGCTCAAATGATGCGCTACAATATCCCATCATGTTTTGGCAAGGTGAAGATGGTTATCACTTCTCAATCAAGATGATAAATCCCCTTACAGGTAACTACAAATTTGGTTTAGCAATGGAGATTTTGTATAAGCTATTATATGTATTATATGCAAGTTCAATCACTGTCATTAAAACAATAATTTATTTACAGGTGCCGAAATCAACAAGAAAGTCAGTTCAATGAACTATTATTCATACCGCCTGATGGTCCGTGAAAATGAAGACAATCACATCTTGAAATGTCGGCGATTATTTCACCAATATGCTGTTGATATGTATGTCAAAATTGAAACAGAGCGATTGACATTCATCAGGTTGAACCAGACCAAACTCCGTTCTAAAGAGTATATTCACCTTCGAGATGCGATTAATACTGATGGAAATGCATAGAATGTCAGCCGAATGACAATTCTTCCAGCAACATACATTGGAAGTCCTCGACATATGCATGAATATGCTCAAGATGCCATGTCGTATGTTCGTCATTATGGCACAGCAGATTTATTTATCACATTCACGTGCAATCCGCAGTGAATAGAAATCAAACTTGATTTATCCCCTGGTCAATCATCCATTGATCGCCATGACATTACGGCAAGAGTCTTCAAACAAAAGTTGAAATCTTTAATGGATTTCATTGTGAAACATAGCGTGTTTGGCGAGACGCGCTGCTGGATGTATTCTGTGGAGTGGCAGAAACGTGGATTGCCTCATGCACATATTCTGATTTGGTTGGTTGAGAAGATAAGACCAAATGAAGTTGATGAAGTGATATCAGCTGAAATCCCTGATACACAAGTAGATCCAGGCTTGCATGAAGTAGTTATAAAAAACATGATTCATGGTCCCTGTGGAACACTTAATCAAAATTCACCGTGTATGGTGTATGGTAAATGTTCGAAGCGTTATTCACGGGCATTAGTAGCAGAAAAAATTACCGGAAATGATGGTTATCCACTGTATCGACACCGATTGACTGCAGACAACGGAATATCAACAATATCAAAGTTAATAAACAATACATTGAAATTGATAATCGTTGGATTGTTCCATATTCACCGATCCTATCAAAGACTTTCAAGGCGCACATCAATGTTGAATCTTGCCATTCCGTGAAATCTATCAAATATATTTGTAAATATCTAACCAAAAGAAGTGACATGGCTGTGATTGGAGTTGGTGCAGATAATTACAATGACGAAGTTACCCAATACCAAATGAGCTGGTAAGTTAGCAGTAATGAAGCAATTTGGCGCATTTTTTTTTTTCTCATTCATGAAAGACACCCCACTGTTGTTCACTTAGCCATACACTTAGAAAATGGTCAAAGAGTATATTTCACGGCACAGAACGCATTACAACGAGCTGTTCAACCACCATCTACAACCTTAAATTTTTTTTAAAAAATGTGTCAGAATGATGATTTCACCCAAACACTGCTATACTCCGAAAGGCCAAAATATTATACTTGGAATCAATCCACAAAGAAATTTCAACCACGGAAACAAGGAAAATCAGTTCCAGGTTACCCAAATGTATATTCCACCGATGCAATCGGTCGAATTTATTCAGTCCATCCAAGCAACGATGAGTGTTTTTATATGCGATTGCTATTAGTCAATGTTCGAGGCCCAACATCATTCCAACAGTTACGAACTGTTAATGGTGAAATGTGTGGCTCTTACAGAGAAGACTGTCAACGTTTGCAACTGTTAGAAAATGATGCTCATTGGGATCAAACTCTCAATGATGCTATAGTTTCTTCACAAGCTCATCAAATACGAACATTGTTTTCTATAATTATATCAACATGCTTCCCATCAAAACTCATTGATTTATGGATCAAATACAAAGATGATATGTGTGACGATATCTTGCATCAAATGCGCATTAGAACAGGAAATCCAAATTTACAAGTCAGTGAAGAAATTTACAACGAGGCGTTAATATCAATTGAGGACATGTGCTTGATGATGTCAAACAAAGTATTATCTCAATTAGGCATGGCCGCGCCCAATCGCCCGATGCACGACGCTTTTAATCAAGAGTTGCAACGAGAAAAACTGTACGATCTCGATGCTTTAAGAGAATCAGTCCGAATAAATCTTCCGCTGTTGAACCAACAACAAACGTATGTATTTGATACTCTTATGGAAGTTGTACATGATGGAACTGGAGGGATTTACTTCTTGGACGCTCCCGGTGGTACAGGAAAAACTTTTTTGATTTCTTTGATTTTAGCAATAATTCGCTCACACAATGAAATTGCACTCGCACTTGCTTCATCAGGCATTGCAGCTACATTGTTGGAAGGTGGTCGAACAGCCCATTCAGCGCTAAAATTGCCGTTGAATATGCAAAGCAACGAAACTCCGATCTGCAACATTTCGAAGAACTCTGCAATGGCAAAGGTTTTGCAGCAATGTAAATTGATAGTGTGGGATGAATGCATGATGGCACATAAAAAGTATTTGGAGGCATTAGAACGAACCATGCAAGATCTGCGGAACAATCAAAACCGATTTGGTGGTGCGATGATTTTGTTAGCAGGAGATTTTCGTCAAACATTGCCAGTGATTCCACGGTCAACGCCAGCTGATGAACTTAATGCATGTTTAAAGTCCTCCGTTTTGTGGAAACACGTAAAAATACTAAATTTAAACAAAAATATGCGTGTCGAGTTGCAAAATGATCGATCTGGAGAAATATTTTCAAAACAACTCATTGACATAGGTAATGGCAACTTCGCTTTAGATTCTTTCACTGGCTGCGTTACCTTTCCTGACAATTTTTGTCAGTTTACTGATTCATAAACTGAACTCATTCAAAAGGTGTTCCCAATCGTTGCTCAAAATTACAGAGATCATATTTGGTTGAGCGAACGAGCTATATTGGCTCCAAAAAACATGGATGTAAGTGAATTAAATTTCAAAATTCAAAATGAAATTGCCAGTGAATTGAGGACATACAAATCAGTTGATTCCGCTACTAGCCAAGATGATGTCGTCAACTATCCACCCGAATTTTTGAACTCGCTGGATTTGCCAGGATTGCCGCCTCACAATCTTCAATTAAAGGTCGGATCGGTGATCATAATGTTGCGAAATATCAACCAACTGCGTCTTTGTAACGGCACACGGCTAGCGGTGAAAAAATTACTGAACAACGTGATCGAAGCAACCATTGTAAAGGGAAAGTATAATGGAGAAGACGTTTTGATACCACGCATACCAATGATTCCAACTGAAATACCATTTGAATTTAAACGACTGCAGTTTCCAGTGCGGCTTGCTTTCGCTATGACCATAAATAAGTCCCAGGGGCAGTAGTTGAGTGTTTGCGGCATTAATCTTGAAAACCCATGTTTCTCGCATGGCCAATTGTATGTTGCCTGTTCCCGTGTTGGGAAACCATCAGCTTTGTTTGTTTACGTGCCAGGCAATCAAACAAAAAATATCGTGTACCATAAAGCATTACAGTGAAAATATCATTTAACACAATATTACTAAAGTATTGCAGTGTACGAAATAGAAAACTTAATTTTGTAAGTAGTTGTTGTTTATGATTATGACATCAAAATACATAGAAAAGTATATTAACATTATGCAAATTTATTGTTTATTACATGGTAATTATTTGATAGTAAATAAATAAAGTGATCACTCTGAAATACTTTTATATTCAATTTTTTGTTTAAATTACACATTTGTGACTGTATAGTATCACAAACTTATCTGTTCTGGTGACCATTACTGAAAACTAAAGATGTCATCACGACATATGCACTTTATAAGCGACGCCATCACCAGAACTTGACCAGAAAAGATAAGTTTGTGGGACTGCCACAGTGCAATAGCTTTTGACAGAACGACGTCTGTCGAGTGAGCTAGTATGTTAATATATATGAAACTAAATAATTGAAACTGTTGCAGAAAAAGACTGTAAAAAAGAAGTGAGAAGTTATTTGAAAGCCATTGCAGGTTGAACCTGGCACTCTATCAGATATCACTTCTTTCCGAGGCTAAAAGAGATTTTTGTTAGTGTAGAACTTGGCACGTTTTTTACATAAATGTTTTAGCGAGATTACTTTTACAGCCACAATCCCATTATAATCATAAATTAAAATCAAATCATGTAGAATTAATTCAATATTATTATTGTTGCTTGAATTAATGGGACATGCTTATAAATGTATTACAATAACTGTTACATTTTAAGTGGGCTTATATATACCATTGTTTTAATTTTATGTAGAAGGATTGCATAATTTAACAGTACATAATAATTGAATTCACATGTGTGTTTTAACCTAAAATATGGTCTACACACTACACGACAACAGATTCACATGTGTATTACTCCAAAAAATATGCTCTACGCGATATATGCATATGAATATAAATTTTATATATATATGATTTTTACTATATAATAGAAAGGTACGCAATTAAAGCAAAAACAGAGTAAGTGTGTTTTATTATTACATTTGAGTCAATTTGTTTTTCATAACCAAACTTGGCACGCTTTGTATAGCCACTCTCCCGGATACTTTTGGCTGTGGTTTTTGATATTCATTCATATGGCCATTTTCGGTTAAAAATGTCATGTGCAGTAAAAAAAAAGGTAATTTTAGTTGGGTATATTTATGTTTTAAAATTAACAAAAGTTGTTTTTATACTAATTTTAAGGATTTTGTTTCACTTCTTTGAGCTACTATCCAAACAAGGGTAAACATTCCTAAAATATTTGGAAATATAGATACATGTATTTGTCACCAAAGAAAACAATTTTTAATTTGGGATCGTGAATATTTTCAACCTCAAGATTATGTTTAATCTTTGCATTTTATGTGCCCTTGAAAACAAAAAGGTGGGTTTTGTATTTCTGTCTGACCCCTTGTCTGTCTGTCCCTTTGGCTCAAGAGAAAACGATTTGATGGATTTCTTTCAAATTTTGATAATTATATCTTAGTATGGTTATACTTTGAGGGATTTTAACCCTTAAATTAGGGTAATTTACTGACAGCTGAATTTTGAAAATTCAATTTAAAAAACTAGTTTTAACTTTTTTGCTTAAAATTGATATTTGGCGAGTATTTTACATGATAAATAAAGTTGTTAGCCTATAATTGTTTCTTAGGGGAAAGGGTATAGGTTTTTACTAGCTATTAATAGTATAGTAAATAAATCCTGGGAGACATTGTTTGGGCCACAAATAGTAGTTAGACCGGGCCCCAAATTACGTTACTAACATATTAAATTATAAAAATATCCAAACGAAACTTAAACCACACATTACAATACTTTGAGTGATTGTTGTGTTACAATTTTGTATGTCTGTCATAAATCTAGAGAGCTAAGTGTATCCAAATCATTTGGGGGAGGGTGAGCGGGTAACTCCACAATTTTACTGTGCAAAATCAGTTTTAATAATGTATTATTTTTAAGTATTAATTTACTTAATTATTACTAACTTAAAAGTTAATAGTGTTAATAAGGACGATTATTTTGTAATATTTTCAAATAAATGTTTGCAAATTATATAATTTAATGGACTATAAATTAAAAATGCTAATGTGTATTAGGCTAGAAAAATATACGAATCATGTGTCCTAACACCAAAGAGTTATTTGTTTGAATCCATTTCTTGAGATATATTTTAGCCATATTTTCTCTGATACTGGGTCACAAAAAAAACCAAGTCCGAAAAAATGTATTGCCATACCCAAAGGAAATTCAGAATACTGATAGTTAGCCTTATAAGATATAGTTATAAAACGATTGATTTTTGTTTGGGGCTCTTATTAACTGAATAAATCATCTCAAAAACTTTAACATTTTCTTACATATTTAATGTGGTTGACACAAAAGTTTGTTTCGTAAACTTTTAGCTTGGCGCATCAATATAGGCCTATATAATAGGTCCCTCATACAATTTCTCCAACCAAGTCTTATTACCCATTTGGGTTATCCGCATTTATTAAAGATTATTGAGTATTTGGAGATAAAGATGGAATTTAAATTAAATGTACCTACATTTGAGTGGGGGATAAACGGTAAACAATTTAGAAAACATACTCTCATCACACCTATCGGAATTTGAACCTTGACCTCACTGTAACCAGAGAACCAGATCCCGATATTTAGTTCACATTCCTATTGATTCGAGTATAAATTATATACATATTGTAGCGGCACTATAGTTAGCACTTAATATGCCGACTACATGAACATGGGAAATAGACAAGACACTTGAAAGCATAAGATTCAAATGCATGTTGATATAAGAGTTTAATAGAACAAACAAAGCAAGAAATTACAAGGTAGACATCACAGCACAATCCATCATTTTCAATGTTGACCTATTGAGCAGGCCAAAATAACTTACATAACAATAAGATAAAAATGGATACACTCGTAGAGTGAACTACGCGTGAAGCGCCATTGGTTTAATACTACAATTAAACTCCGCTAGTGTTATGAACTATCGCCCCGCTCTTAAAGAGGTATAATCATACTTCCTAGAGAAAAAGACAATACTTAAGTGATTTTAAGTTACTCCCCGACGGGTGACATACACTACAAACACAATACAGTAGCAATAGTAAATTTGTTGCAACAAATATCTAATGGATTATGAAAGGCGAGCAGGGCTGAGTCAGAACTTACTCAACTTCTAATACAAACAACCCTATTTTAAGAGGTGAGAAAGATATATGCCAGTGAAGCTAGCTTGAACTAATTGAATTAGTTGCATAAGTTTCAGAGAATTGTATATATGTCCCGGTCATAGAAACACTGGGCAAATATATTAGGAAAAGTTGTCATTCAGGATTCTAGGCCTCCACACAGTATAGGATGGTAAGTAGCCAATTGGTATAGCAAGGTATCATGGGTTAAACCACAATCAACCTAGGTGCCAACCACATACCAAGCATAGGTTATAATCTATCAACAAGGTATCATGCTGTCCCTGAAGGGATTCAGACATGAACATCAAATAGGGCGTGGGCCTAGCCAGAAGGGCAGTAACAAACCCACAGGTTGCACACTGCAATCAGGTGAACAACTATGCACTGACATCTAATTGAATACGGGCTACGCCAGAAGGGCAGTGACAAACCCACAAGTTGCACACTGCAAACAAGTGAACAACAAAGCATAAATACATGATAGAAAGTGGGCCACGCTGGAAGGGCAGGAACAAACCCACAAGTTGCACACCACAATCAGGTGAACAACAAAACGTGAGGTGCCAAGGTTCCACAAGAACAGCTAACCATTACCTAACTAGGTCTTGACATCGGGCATGGAACAACCTAAATTCCCCCTTTCCCGCCTGATGGCACAGCAGACCACAGTACGGTCATATAGGCGAAGGAGTGAGACACACTTCAATGAAACCTCTGGTCTTAAGGACCAAGCAGAAAAACAAGAGATACGTATGATCTCTGATTGCATACTCAACATGACATTGCCAATGAAAACCTAACCTAATTATACATTTAAATAGTTCATAAACTTAAGAGTGACAGACACTCTCAACTTGTAGGAAAAATCCCTTTTACTTCACATGAAAGAAATTAGGCCTCCTACTCCTTTCTAAAGAAAGATTTTATAGTTTATGGCAAGTTATTTTCGTCTATCCGGCGAGTCTGATGATACCATCATCGTGATCACAATGTCTTGATGTACAGTATATTGGAGAGACGTCGGTCGTCGAATATTAGATAGGAGCTGTGTTTTGTTCCCAGCGGACCGAAGCATTTTATACTGGTTGAACAGATTAACCACGGGCAAAGAGCGGGAGGGGTTAGAAGCATCCCTCGACGTTGATAACAGCACGTAGGCACCTGGCCATGACGTACACACCCTTACGAGCCACGCCGAACTCCACTCAGTTCGTTATATAGTTTATTGAGTCAAGTCTAGAGTTGAATGGAGGCTCGTGTGTGCAACTCTTCCGATGGAGCTGTTCTTACCCAGCGATGTTCCCGATGCGTGGTATGTAACACATTATGTTATAACATTAATATATATATATATAATTAGATATCCATATATATTTTATTTCGTGAAATGATTTTCTCTAGCAGATCTAGTTGATACGGTCTAGAAATGGTTAGCCCGTTACAACATGGTACATTTAAAGGACCAAACGGGCTGTTTTGGTCCAATATGACCAATTATTTTGGGTGACGTAATGAGAATAATACATCAGAATGACCCATGGTCAAATTATTTTTCCAGGAATTATCATCCATGATGTTTATGTCTTTAGAAATTGAGCCCACACATTTATCTTGGTATTTAGAGGCGCTATTGGCTGATTAAGGAGTTGGTTCTGTATATAGTGGGGAAATGAAACTTTAAGGTGGGATGTTAGGATTTAAGATAAGAACAGTATTTTTGCAGTTTTTGTGAAAAAAAAATGCCTTTAACTAAATCAAATATTACTCCAGTAGAAACATAGTTAAACTTTCATCACATAGTTATTACAACAATTATTGAATATTTGTCAAAGGTATCCTATAATTTGGTAATAACTTTTATCTACATATAAAAAGTGAATCATCAAATGTTAATATGTTCATGACATATATTCATGAGATTCTGAGTTTACTATGTGTAGAAAATTACTATCTGTTTCTATTGATATAGTTATTCGTGATTTCATATCCTGGCTGCATTTCATATCTTCCATTACCAAGATTCCTAAGTATTTGAACACTTGCCACTTAATCCACTTCGTCCTGTTCTATCTCGATATTTGCCTACCTCAATATACCTACCTAAAACTATAGATTTGGTTTTATTCTTATTAATTTTCATCCCATATTATTTAAAGGATTTATTTAGATCTTCTAGCATGTTTTTATTTTCCATTTACTCTCTGCTAATAGCACCGTGTCGTCAGTGAATCTAATACATTCTATTATACTCCTACAAATACATAGGCCTACACTTCTTTTTACATCTAGACACTTTTATAATATAACCTCTAGGTAGATGTTAAACAGGGTGGGGGAGAAACAGCCCCCTTGCCTAAATGCTTTACCAATTTGGCTTTCCTCCCTTCTCTCGTTACCAATCTTTACTCTTCCCTTCTGATAATCGAAATACAGACTCTTTATAAGCCTTCTCTCCTTCCACTCCACTCCTTTCCTCTTGAAAATGCCTATCAGCTTATCCAACTGCACTATATCGAATGCCTTTCCTGGATCTATAAATAGAGTATAAAAGTATATTCCTTTTTAGGTATATTTCCCACCAATAATTCTTATCAACCCGATGCAACCCTTGTTCCCTTTCTTCTACGAAACCCATACGGTTCCTCACTTATCGAGCACGCCAAACTTTTAATTTTTTCAAAATTTCTGTTCAGCATTCTGAACATCTTAGCTGCAACTGATATTAAGCTGAAGGCCCTGAATTTCTCACATTTATTGGTGTTCCTCTTCTTCTCAAATGGTATCAATATCATCGCCAGAGGGTCATCTGGCCATTCTCTCATAGATTTTATAAATCATGCCCACAATCTCTTTATCCCTCTTTCTCAATAGATTTGCAACACTTTTATGCTCAATATATATTTTTTTAATTGTTTGTAACCTTTAAATAACTTTTATAACCTTTAAATAAATAATTTGGTTTCATACAATTTGCCTTAAGCTAAAAAAAATGTTACTTTTAATGTTAAACATAGTTTAAAATGAGCTAATTCAACCTTTTATGCGATTTTTAAAAACTATCATAACTTAAAATGTAAGATTGTGTCATTCTATGGAGAAATGTGAATAACTGTAGGCTAGTCTGCATGTTGGCGTTAGAGATATAGTTAAAAATATCAAACCACCTTCTAAATAATAAATTGTTTTCTCTGAATACCTGTAACACTTCTCAACACTTCGGTAGGTGACCCATTTAGCACACGTTAAGCTTGCTACTATTTGGGATTGAATTTTAGTGAAATCCCAACTCAATTTTTCTCTCACCTTCTCTAACCCTATAATAATGCTGAAACACTTTTCTAACCAGAATTAGAACAACACTTCAAAATGTAATTTGTCAAACGTCTGACAATAGTGACCACTCACCTGACCTCATGTTAGTTGGATATTCACTTTACAGAATATTGTATGTTATTTCCCTAAAATTTTTAAATTGTGCTGGAATATGTGAGCTGTTTTAATTTCTGTATGAACGAATTCAGGATATTTATGTGAAGTTATTAGGCCTACTAGATAAAAAAAACTTTGATTTAGTTCAATTTTAATTTAAATATATAAATATTATCTTTAATGTCAATGGATTTCATCACTTCTTAATACCAATTCAAAACTAATTGATATTTAAATTAAATGTAAACATCTAAGTTTACCTTTAAGCAATCAATTTGTTTTGCTCTTATCGGTATAGCGGGTCCATTCTTAACATGCGGCAGTTTATCTGATTTCCAAACCCTTCCTTCACCTCTGACAAGACATCTTGTGAATGTGGGGAATGCCAGGCCTCCACCGTGGTTCGGATTCCACGTTAAACTGTAGGTCCTTCATTTCATCTCACAATCACCCTACCATTACACATTAGCGTAAGTGCGTATAACCCGAACGGGTAGTAAGACGCGGTGCTAATAATAATAATAATAATAATAATAATAATAATAATAATAATAATAATAATAATAATAATAATAATAACATGCGGCAGGGGGCTACAGGATTTGTGAGTAGACTTTGGGCTAAGTTTCTTGCTACGCATTTGTTTGGATAGAACCTTTAAAAATTTGTTATTAAAGACTTAATAATTAATATCCAAGTATCAAATGTTATCAAAAAGATTATAGCATCTGCAGCAGCGTTTCCAAAACTTTTTGATCGCGACCCTAAATATAATATATTCCCGGCCTGGCAACAGAAGGTGCTGCTACATGCATTTTCATTGGCCTTTTATTCTCATAATGGTGTTTATAAAATTAACTTAACGAAATAATTAAAATAACAAATACATAATTAATTTCAATAGCATTCAATCAGACAAAATGTAAAACACTATTCTTAATGAAAATGTGACTTGGTTTCAATGTTCAGAAAGTGACAAAAAATACTATTTCCATGGCTACTATAATTTAGTTTCATTTTTCGGGAGAGTTATTCTGAGTTTTTATTTTGTATCGATAAAGTGTTATTAGCAGAATTGAATCAAACTCAGTATCTTTTTAATCGTACAGAAAGAAAATTACACAATATTTTCTAGTGAACATGTCACTTAATTTCAATTTAGTATGTATCAAAAAAATCCAGTGACAACAATGATGCGACTTCATTTTGAAGATGATCTCTTCATGTTTGAGTGTTATGTTGATGTAAAAAGTACAGTGCAAATCAGTCAGAGGATCCAGGTGATTCTTTGCTTTAGTCGTGATCCTTACAAGACCTAAAAATCCTTGTTCAAAAGAGGTAGGTTGTATTGTCTAAAGATGGAAAAGAGCCTTTTCAACTTCATGAAATTGTCCTTGGGGCATACATTTTGAAGAATTTTTTCGAGACCTTTCTATGACCCTCAGGGACAAGCTTGTGACCCCTTGGTAACCACTGATCTACAGCATTTTGGATTGTTATTTCACACGGTTCTCTTCTGGAAATATCAGAACATGAATTTAGTCCTTTTTCGTTGGTATTTTGAACTTTCTTTGCATAAACTACTCAAAGCTATTACGAACTTGTGGACCGTAAAAGATGGTCATTATATTTTCAAGAATTCCAATTACAAGTATCCCGTTGTGTATGGTTTGGTAATGCTGTATTTCATTTATAAAATGGAAACCTGATAAATTATCATCAATAATAAGGGTATTAATGCAGCAGACGCATTGCAAGATTCAACATGAAAACGTCAATGTGGATGAGTAGAATAGCATGTGATAACCAGGGCCCGGATTTTAATGACCTTCAAATTGCAACAGAATGACTAATAAAATGACGCCAAAAACTCTAAATAATGACTTTGAATTTGCAAAAAATCACCTAAAATATTTTATTGAGATTCCATAAAATGATGTATTTATTACAAGGGATAGGATTTACATTATACACGTAAGCAAAAATATCTCTCCTGGTCTGTTCATTTCCAGTTTTTCCTCGGTATGGGCTCGTCTGGAATAAAATGACCCGTATACAGCCCCAGGAAATCCTTTAGTTTATCATTGCTCAGTTTCCACAGAGGAATGTTTGCAGATTTCAGAACGCCACACAAATCTTTATAAAATGTTGAGGATTTTTCTTGATTCATGGATGCATTTTGTGCAAGTAATAATTGAGAGGTTTTCTTTTTATCAATATTCTGGATACCATGGACATGTTTGTTGCGACTGATATTCTGTTGTATGGTTAAATCTTTTATCTGGTGCCAGCCACTTTCACTTTACATATTTTACAGAAAAATATTTCACTCTCTGTAGAAAAAATATTTTCTCCGAATTCAGTAATAATTTTCCTCAAATGACTCTATTTAGATGGTTTAAAGCATTCTAAATACACATAAAATGATTGCAAACGAATAAATATAACGTGCATTTTATAAATGAAAACTATGCATTTAATATCATTTGGCAGCTAAAATCATGTGTTCTACTTAACATTGGAATATAAATACCTGCTTTAAAAGTGACAGCTCCCCATTCACCTGCAGCCATTTCCAGACATGGTATTGTGAGTGACTCACCAGGAATGTAAAGACGGTACCAAGTTCATTTGAACTGTAAAAAAATTGCTCTCCCCTCCCCCTGCAACCCTTTCCAACTTAGGTGTGGTGAAGGTCTAACCAGGAATGTGGATTTTATAAGCACGAAGGTAGAGGGGCACAAAGTTCATTTGGACTCATATATTATCTTCTTCAGTCAACAAGCGTCTGGTAAAATAGCTGATGTTTGAATAACCATGCTTTATCAAAGCACCGATAATTCATATAGGCCTATATTAACTTTGTAAAGTCATTTTCAAACAATTTTAAATTTTCTTTTAAATAAATGCTTAAAAATGATTTATTAGACAAAAAATGCAAAAAAATAACTAAAAAGCTTAAATGGAAAAAAAAATGACCAAAAATGACCTATAAAATATACATTTCTGCAATAAGGGGATCATGAACAGAGTTTATGTACTTATGAGCATTGTCTCTGATGGACCAAAAAAAATGACATGTCATCAAAATCTGGGCCCTGAGGATAACCATTCAAGTATTCACAGGAAGTAAACTATTAACTCTATAGAAATGAACTCGGATACAATAGTTTTCTTTCTGTTGTGAATTACTTGAAGAAAAATTGAAGAAATATTATTACAGCTAAGTGTTTCACAGTTCATAATATAGCAATAGTGTTGAAAAACAAACAAATAAAAATACTAAGAACAATAAGAAAACGTGTTTAAGTTACAATACTACTGGAATTCATCTAGATTTATATTTCAGAATTCAACAACATTTTATCTTATTGTCCAGACTGGTGACTCCTTTGAGTAGTTTGCTTTATTCATCTGATAATCAGCTTATAATGGGAAAGCCAAAACTCATATGACTATAACTATAATACAAAAAGACCTCAGACATTTTAGGAATTTTGGTTCAGATGTGCATAATAAAACAAATTACAACGAGGTAGTCAACGGTTGTTTTATTCACATGTTGAAATAAATACCATAAATTATTTCGTTATTTAAATACGCCTCAATTAAATTGAAAACTAAATAATCATAATAAAGAGGTATTTCTCATGAAAGTGGGTAAACCTTTATGAAAAATAAATATCAACCGGCTACTACTTCTGGGACATTCACAGTAGCTCTAAGAGGCGAAAAGCGTTGACAATGTTTATTATGTGTCAATTATAAGACACAAATCATAATTATTAGTGGAATTGGTGTCATCTTTTTTTTTAAATAGATTGTATAAAATATTTTTTGATTCTCTGGAGGAAATAAATCATGTTCTATGTAGGACTACTATTAAAAAAATACTCTTTGTTGTCAGATAAGTTGTATTCTATATAACTCCTTTGTACTTTAAAAATAATTGTTTAAACTAGTTTATATTTTCTAAGTAAAAATATTACACAAGATTTTAAATTATTGGAATAACAACTAATGAATTAAATACATATTTTTCAAAAAATGGAACTAGGGTCTCCAGTGACCCCAACGGTACTCAATAAGCCAAATAAATTTGGTAATAGAAGGATTAGGGAAATGTGCAGATAGATGAGCAATATTTGCTTCATATGGCATGCGTAACTCGGTTCGTTACATTAGTGTCTACCATCCCAAGGATCACAGGTTCAATTCGTTCTATGGTAAAAAAAATATTATTTATCATAAGAACCATAAACCCGCAATAATAGAGAGGTAGATTTAGGAAATCATTTAGAAAACTCACTTCTAAATACACCTGACAGGTATTTAAAATCACTAACTTACTTTTTGTCACTGCCGCAGCATATGAAACCCGACGCCTTCGTTCAAGTACCGTAGGTGCGAAAGACGTCTTGTTTTTTAATTTAAGAAAGTATTTGTTATATCTTAGGTAAGAAAGAGGGAGATAATTTGAGTTGGGCTATGTAATCCTTTGTAGGAATTGAGTCGGAGATTGATCACTTATTAGGCATAGCAATTCAAGTTACTATGGTATTTTCGTCTAACACATCGTGACCACTGATGCATGTATTAATATTATGTATAGCATATAGCAAGCTTAAACGACACCCACACCGTTCTACCTTCTTCAAAGGTGGGGATATTAGTTACTTCTGAGCATTTGGTGGCGACGTTTCATGCGGGTTGAGTTCTCAGAAAAGGACTTCGCATGAGAGCCCTGGAGGATTGAGCCCTTGACTCAAAGGACAATGCCTAAAACGAATGTACTAAACTCTCTCCTTCTCTCTAACTCTCTCTCTCACACACACAACACACACACACACGCACACACATTAATTAAATATACTCACGACACATTTATTCTAACAAAGACACAAAAAAGCATTTGATAGAACGTAAAAGATTAAAAACATAATTAGACATAATAATAATTATAAATGATGAATTCAGTTTTAAAGAATGGGTTTTTTATGCTGGTAACATAATTTTGATAAGCTTATTATAAGAGGTGACATTTCTTTATCAAAAGAAAATAGTACCATCTCTTTGATAACACCAGCATACCTTTGTGTACCAATGCATCTCGATATCTACTGAGAGAGAATGGAAATAATGAAACAATAATATGAATAAATAATCAACGATCTTGCACTTATTTATCATTAACTGTTTAACAGGACTTTCTATATGCGATACATATCTACTACTATATCATTAATGCACGTGTTATTAATCCATACACGTTAATGTGAGTTTTAAAAATCAGGTGAAACATTATTTCATCATTAAAAAATAGTATTCATTGATAGCGATCTAAATGAATTTATTAGAAAAAATTCTTAAAACAAATTGTTCCTATAGAGATCAACATGTAGATGGATAAGTGGGTTTAAGTGTAGTTAAATAAGAGGATTTCTACAGTTTGGATAAGCTGGTTGGTATAGAAATAAAAATGTATATGAATAGATAAATCTACCGGGATAAAGATAATTATAATTTTTAAAAATAAAGAGAACTATTGAGCTGACTTGTTTAAACTTAATAGATTTTAAATAATACTTTAAGTGACCTAAGGGTATTGCATAATTAAAACAATAAATACACAAGTAGTTAGGGTGGCGTATGAGATCACCACTTCCGCCAATGGGTCAAAACACCCGGCTTACCCTCCTCCCCTTCCCCTCCCCTGTCTACTTTCTCCTTCCCCCACCCTTGACCTAATTTCTTCTGTTTGGCTTCCCCCACCCCTGACCTACTTTCCTCTGATTGGCTTCCCCCACCCCCTGACCTACTTTCCTCTGATTGGCTGAGCCCTCCTCCCCCTCCAGGCCTCCCCCCCTCCTCCCCCACCTCTCCAAACACGTACATGTTGGTGAATAATTTATCGTTAATTGATTATTGTTAATTAATTGGTAGGATTTTTTATTCACGGCGGCCGTGTTAGTTGGAGTTAGGCGTTCCTCGCGCCATGGCTGCTGAGACCCTTCTCTATCAAAGGTAGGATGGGGGGGGTGTCGGAGTTTTTATTCATGGCTGCCGAGGTGTTTGCGACCCTTCTCTATCGAGCTTCAGTCGTGTAATGCCAACTTTCTCCTTCACTCTGCTGTTGGTTTTCCTCCCTCCCCCTCCCGCCCCACCCTCCTCCAGCCCCTCCCCCTACAGGCTGCAAAAAACCAGTTTATTCTTGCTTAGAGACGAGTTGAGACAAGAATAGCAGGTGTGTGTGCAACCCTTTCCCACAGCTTTCAATTCCCCTCCTAGCACCAGGTTGGCGGGCAGACAATGCGTGTGTATACAAGAATAGATATTGAGTTCATCGGGGCGCCAGGTTGCCGGGCAGACGCGTCAGGACAAGAATATATCGTGAGCGCAAGAGTGTGTTCAACCCTTTCCCCTCAACTTTCACTTCCGGAATTCACCCCACAGAGCTGAAATTCTGATAAATGCCACATTCCTCAAATAAGGGGACACATGAATCACTGTCAGCCCCACAGAGCCTGTCACGAACAAAGGGAGTCGCTGCCCTCGTCATAAAAACTTCCCAACGTGCTATTGCCTTTCTTCCTTGAAGGCCGTTACAAACACTTTGTAATATAACTAGGGGGAAAGCTAACAAAAAAAAAAGTGTTTTACAAACCCTGGCTCTACAAGTTTAGGAAACGCGTATTAATTAACTTAATTTGGTTTTGAAATCGCTGAAAGTATCGGTAACTGTTGTGTGTTTATTGAATGCAAAATAAAAGCGGTTCGGAATTTATTTCAAGTTTAGTATGAAAAATCGTCTATTAATTAATTTAGTTTTGAAATACTAGAATAACTCGTAGGTATATTCATACGTCAAGTCTGCAAACTTTCACAATAGTAGCGTGTTATCAATTTTAGAGGAAAAATATTTTTTTTTGTTTTAAAGATCCATCTATACAAGCTAGTATAACAAAATAAAAGCGGATCGGAGTTGTCTTCACGCAAATGCGGGTTAACTTCCTCTAAATCAGCCTTCCAAGATGAAAACAAACCTATCTTAATTTTGTTTTGATATCGCCGAAAATCAATTTCCCCCCCACAGACATCCTTACATGTGAATCGAACCCGGGACCTTATGATTTCTAAAGTTGAAACGCCATTTTAAACGGCGTATTTCTTGCAAGTACAAAACATTTTATTTTTAGTTGAACAAAAGCGTGTTCATCAATCGACCAAATAGTAGAATGTTCGAATCTCGGACGTGCGAACTGGGGGTATTTTTTCCACGCAAATGCGGGTTAACTTCCTCTAAATCAACCTTCCCAAGATGAAAGAAAAACACCTATATTAGTTATAAAAATAAACTAAGCATATCTTCTAGGAAAACGTCTATATTTATAAAACTAAAAGTATTCACGCCTAATAGAAAAAAACACCTCTATTAAGGATGAAAACAGAAATAAATATTCTACAAAATGCTTTCAATAATTAAAAAAACACACACTAAAACTTGCTAAGCATAATGACTCCTACTTAACTATTCATTTTATCAAAGTCATAAATGCCAAGAGTTCCAAAACTTTTTTTTGTCAATATCTACATGGGTATTTGAAAACACACTGGTACTAACGGGATAAGGTTGTTGTACCCTCTTTGCTCATTGGCCTTTCAAAGTAATTTAAAATTCTTTCAAAGGCTGTAGATTTTTTTATTGCCATCACGAATCCGTAAACTTGGGGCCAGAAATTTCCCCAAATACACCCGAATAATATTCAAAAACTCCCCAAAGAGACGAACGACAATCAAATGTTTTTTTTAAGCTTCCAAAACTCATTGCAATTCGTTCTCGTCCGCCCAAACCCAGGACAAAGGAATAAATGATTTTGGGGAAGGGGGTTTATGGCCGTCGTAAACAGTAAGATTCCCCAAAGTGGATTGCCCCTTTCAAAAAGGGGTGTTTGGAAAATAAGTAAATATATGATTTGAGAGACTATTAAAATTTTTTGCACCGCCTCTTACAACCGTTCGGTTATCGCTTTAAAAGCCTTACACCCTTCGGGTTATCGCACTTACCTAATGTGGGGGGGGCCCTAATGGTGGGGTGATTGTGAGATAAATGAAGGACCTACAGTTTAACGTGGAATAAACCCACGGTGGGGCCGGGCATTCCCCAACATTCACACAATATGTCTTGTCAGAGGGAAGGGGGGGTTTTGGAAATCAGATAATCTGTCCCGGGACCGAGGATTGAACCCCGGCCACCAGACAGAAGTCTGACCCCTTCCCTCTAACCCCCGGTCACCACAACTATATGTACACTTTGTAAAGGGACATGGTTCAAATCCGTACAGGGGGTGAACGGGGATAAACGCATGGTCCGGGGTTCATTTCCTGTACAAAGGTGCTGCGAGGACTCACGACAAAAGAAATGAACAAAAAAAAACAGTTTGAGAAGTACAGTCTTAGACCGCACGGTCAACAAAGCGGGTTCCATTTTTATTAATGTTCAGCACGCTGATAATAAAGATTACTAATTATTTTAAAAAGGAAATGGTATAAATTTCAATTTAAAAATATAACTGCACTAGTTACATATGCTCCCTTGAGAATAAAATATTTGATAATACTTAGGTATAGAGCCTTTTACCTGCAGATCATGAACACCCCCCTACCCCCCCCCACATTAGCCATTCCTGCGTGATTTATCATTAAGAAACATACCACCTGTAAATAGAATTATTTGTAAGCTGTTTTACATGTGAGGTTTAACCCCTTCAAGAGATTTGGGTTCGAATACCAATGCGGTCAAAGATATTGTTTTTTAGATAAAGTGAAAACCGGTGTAGTTTGAATGATTCAAAGGTAATAAATGAGGTCTAAGCAGTTATAAAATTTATTGTCTTAAGCATCAGGGAAAAAACTCAATAATTTAAACAAACACATAACAGTATTGTTTAATAATACAGATAAAAATTTAAATTCTTTATACAACTTAAGATCCAAAGTCAATTCTTTTTAATATATACCTAAAAGTGTTTTCAGGTGTGTCCTATGTGACATAATGACAACTCGAGGCCAAAACATTATTTTTTCAGTAGAGAAGAAACCGTTATCATTCCTCCCCTTCTTTTCATTGCCCCTTTGAATTGGTCAGTTCAGGTCAAGCCGAGGTTATTTGGACCGCAATGCCCATAAACGACTGTAATAGATCCGCCTGGTTCAGTCTGTAGGCAAAAAAACTTCTCGAACCAATTTCTTCTGGAGTGAGTGTATTTTACAACAACACCACTCGTCGGAGTTTTGGGTGTGTTTCAATTTGTCTGAAAGCCAAATACAGTTTTGAAAATATCAGAATCCTGTAACATTACATTTTAGTTTTACTGACAGTTCATAATCAATTAATTAGTTGAGCTAACACACGGAAAAATTGTGGCCTTATCTTTCCCAGCAAAGATGGGGAGGGTAGTTTAGGAATATGCAACTACATTCAATGAAGAGAGGGATAGAAATAAATTTGTTAAAATTAAAGTTTAAAATTCTAACCTGAACTCCACGTCAATGGGTGACAAAGGGATGCTTGCCAAACGCCTCAGACCGCTAGCTAGAGATGTGAGACTGAAAATTTCCCTTATTTTTTGCCAGAAAATTTCTAAACAGAAAATTTTAAATATTATATATGTAAAATAATTTCATCTGACTAAATGAATAATAATAATATGATAATAGTAAAAATAATTAGTGGTAGTGATAGGAAAAGTATTAGTATAGAAAAAATCTGCTTCAGTGGCCACACGGCCTAATACACTACTCTCGCAATAGACTAAACTGCCCATGACATGGAGATTGGAGCTCGATCCCCGTCGGGTGCACGAGGAGGGGTTTCCAAAATGGTTTTCCACTCCGCTCCAAACAAATGGGGGTGGAATTCCTCTAAATTCAAATCTTCCTCATCCCTAACACATTTGGAGTAATTATTACATAAGCATGTAATCCAAAAGAGTAATAAGTAAGGTTTTAAAAAATGTAGTAAAGAAACAAATTAATGTGAGCCTTTATAGACACTTTATGTTCTTAAATTATACTTCAATTTTTTTGGTCATTAATAAGTTAACTAAAATAATTTAAGGTTGTCCCGACATTTGTCTCACCTACAGCATGCTTCCTACTACCCCTTCTCACCTCTTCCCCCCCCCATTTCATAACCCACTTGTCTCTTAACTTTCCTATTTTATAGATTATAGGCTCAAAGTGTCACCCCTACAAGCTAAACCTCAACCACTAGTCACCACGGCAGAAAATTGTCATCTCTACCGATAGCCAACCGATAAAAGTAGCCCCGCTAACATGTAACGAAACATATTTTCTAGCAACTTCCCCCCCAAATCTGTACCCAGAGTAAGATATTTGTCCTCATTTTCTCCCTTTCCATGTCGACCGGGGGGACAATGTGTTTGTTTAGTTCTGTGTTTCCCAAACAGTGCGGTGTGAGATAATAGCAAGTGTGGCGGGAAGATTTAAATAATCGAGGATTTAGATACAATATTGAAAGTATGAGAATTTCTTAATTTGTCGTTTAAGTTGATGATTACTTTAGGGGGAAAAGCACAGTTACGTACTTATACCAGACTAATCCATAATGATTAAATAATCACACAATTTTTATGTGGCAAGGAGCTTTAAACACATTCCAGAAGACAGAATGTTTTCCAAAACTTCTAATATTTGTAAAAAAGTTGAAATTTCTTAGGATTATTGTATTGGAATTTGTAAGGGCGGAGTACCTCCTGCCAATGATAGGGAATATGAACGACTTGTTGTCATTAAAAAAAGAGCCTATATGTACGCGGTGTCAAGGGACACTGGTTCGAATCGTACAGGGGGTGAAAATGAGATATTATCTTACGTGGACCTGTATAGTAAACGCATGGTCCAGGTTTCAATTCCTGTACAAAGGCAGAAAATTATAACTTATGCAAAGAGCCTTACTACTAGTAGTGGCTTTAAAAACAACATTTTAATTACTAGAGTATTTATATATCATGATAGCATATACTCACTAAACGCACCTATTATATCAACACACGAAACTACATATTTACTTGAAATGTGCAATTATAAATGCGAAAGTTAGTGTGTTTGTTAATCAATCACATCAAAACTGCTAAAGGAATCAAAGAAACTTTGTACAATTGGGAGAGTATTTCCCGTTAATAACACATAGGACTATTCCCAACCTTTGATTTTAAATAAAAATAAAATATATGATTATAATGTGTTTGAAACGATGTTTATTTAAGAATTTGTGATTTGATATTTTGTCATTAAAGTAAATAGTAATTAGTGTGCCGTGGTTTCATACTAATAAATATGATGTGATTTTATTTCTTTCATTCTAGACAGTTCCAATGACATACCATTTTTTTTCATTTTTTTTTCTGCATGAAAACAAGCATATTTTTTATATTTTTTATTCACTCGGGTTACTTTTTTATATTTTTTTATTTGCCAGTACAGTCTTTCACCTACCTGATATCTTCTAGTCAATTCTAGTCAACTGTTTGTATATATATTTATTTTCTTTCTAGTCAAATATAATAAACTGATATGTTTATATTTTTAATTTAAATCTATTCAAATATATTTATTACCGAAGCCACTATTTTGTAAATATTCACTGTGTGTAAATAAATATTGTAAAAAACCAGCCAATAAATATATATTGTAATATTCACAGTATACTTTACACTTTTGCTTGTAAATAAATATTGTAAAAATTGTTATGTTTGTGTTTTTAACGTCTACACCCGCACCTCCCTCCTATCCTATAAATACAAACTCATATAGCTTATAAGCTCAGTCTCAAACATTATGGACAAGTTGAAAAACATCCATTTTCGGCCTTCATAAGCGGCCCTTCCGGCTGTGGAAAGTCACATTTTGTAGCAGACTTTATCCGTCACCTGGACACAATGTGTAGCGTTAAATTTGATAAAATCACATGGTATTATGCTTTATGGCAACCGGGATTCGAACAAGACGGGACAAGTCCCCGCGTCATATTCTGTAAGGGTTTGCTGGAAATGGATGACAACTGCAACGACTCTCCGCAGCTGATTATCCTGGACGACCTGATGCGTGAAGCCAACGAAGTGGTCGTTGATCTTTTTCACCAAAGTATGCCACCATCAAATATTAGCGTCATGTACCTTACACAATGATATTCCATCAGGGCAAGGGCCAAAGAGACATTTCCTTAACGAACATTATATCGTACTTTTTAAAAATCCCAGGGATAAAGCTATATTCAACACTTTGCACGACAAGTCTGTCCTGAAAATCCCGTGTTTTACAAGAGGCTTACACTGATGTTACAAGTACGCCTCACGGTTATATATTGCTAGATTTCAAATAAGGTACACCAGAATGGTTCAGATATAGAACCCGCACCGATGCGGGTTGCTGTGTGCAACTACCACGCAAAAGCTATAAAAACACCGGACATTTCCCGCTTACAGATCATTTCATAAACATTTAGTCCCAAAGTGTTGAAGCAGGCCCCTGCTACGTGCATGTATCGCTATGAACCCACAACAACGTGTCGGCTTAATGAAAAATGCCGAAAAACGGGGTTACTCTGTTTGCGAGTGTGCCTACAAAACTTTAAAAGGGCGGGACCCCTGAAAAAGCGCAGAAACAAATTACGTGCTCACAAGCAGGGGTTGCCAAGCTGGTCAAACGAGGAGAGTGCTGGAAAAAGAAGAGACGACTACTTTTCAAAAGGATGGCGTTCTTGCCCTTACTTTTAGCCCCTCTAATCAGGGGGTTTCGGGGTTTCCTTTATTCAACAAGAAATAATGGAACCCACGAAAAAAATGATATTGTGTCCCGAAACATTACACCGTTACGGCAAAACCACCCAACAAACAGCTTCGGCAACAAATCAGGGGGTCTCCGAGTTGGAGAAGGAAATGGGAAAAAAACCTCGCTTAAAACTTGACGATACGTCAATGGATTTATACCCAAAAAGTGCAAGCGTTATGCACTTTAGTCAACCCCCCGCCCAAAGAAACCAAACACCACCCCTGAAGTGTTGTACTTCCCCTCCCTCGTACTTAAAACTGTACCCCGCACAGGCCGTAAAAAAACGAACTTTTACAGAAAATTTAAATCCCCAGGCGGCATCCTTTGGGGCTCAAAAGGAGAATGATTATTTAAAATACGCCTCTCCGGGATCCAATATTGTGGGTTTAGTAATGTCTGGTAGGCAAGAAGACACAGTGAACCCTCAGGGGGGCGAGAGTTTTTCACGGGCTGCAAAAAATAAACGTTGAAAGAATTTATTGAAACCCGAAACGTTTTGGGCCCATTAGAGTCCGACGCCCCCTTAAAACCCCAACCCTTACACATCACAACGCCCAAAAAAAGAAAAGAAGGGGTAGATGAAGAAAGGGGCTGCCGTTCGAGCAATGGTCCGTTTAGTGAATCATAGACCCTTCTACCTGCGGGTTTGCAGGGGCGGCGTCGCCATAAAGGCGCCCCAAAAGATCCCGAAAAAGGAGAAGGTTCGGCAAGGCGTTTTTACCCAAACAAAACCCGGGTAAAAAAATTTCCAGGGAACAAGTAGGGGGTGTAAATTTGACGACTCTGGCAAGCCGATCTAAACGACATGCGAAGTCTCAAAAAATTTTAATGACGGGCGTGAATTGCTCACCGTCATCGACGTGTTTAGCAAGGGGGCAGGGCGAGGCGCTTCCACCCAAGAGGGAGGTCGTGAGGAGCCTTTCGGAACATTTTTCAAGCAAAGCGGCGTAAACCTCTAAGTATACAGACGGACAAGGGGCAAGTTCAGGGCACATATCCAAAATTTCTAAAGCAAGAACGTCTTACTACCCCAAAATCATAATCCAGACTGAAGGCAAGCACTTAAAGGGTTAAATAAAACCTAAAGGACGCTGTGGCCTACTTTACCCAAAATAACACGATGGTTTTTGGACGTCCCCAAGGTATAGTCACGCTTACAACGGGACAAACATTTCAACAAAATGGACCCCGACGTTTCAGACACTAATGTTTTTCAGCAGAGATAAACTGTAGGGGTAAAAGGCGCCCAAACCCGAACCCTAAAATAAAAGTCGGTGACACGGTGCGTATAACAAATCCAAAATGCTGTTTGAAAAGGGCTACAAAAGAAATTTGGAGCAAAGAGATTTTAAAATTCGCGGTGTCGTGTTGCGACAACCCCTTTTGTCTAAGACTCCCCGTTCTTGCGGCGAAAAAGTGGAGGGACGTTTTACGGCCTGAATTGCAGGCGTACGCCCCCCCTGGGAATTTTAAGTTGATAAAATACTACGTGTCAAGGTAAAGGCGCCAGAAAGAAGGGACGTGCAGTGGAAAGGTTTTCCCCCGCCAAGTTAACTCCGGGTTTCCCGCCAGTACGTCAGCGCACTACCTGAAGGCCCAATTTTACATTTTTTCCCGACGACACTCTATGAGATTTTTCCCGAAAAATACGCTCACGAATTTCGCCACGAAATTTTCCTTTATCCTTGTTCTTTCACCACCGTACCCGAGGGTCAAAATATTGTATGGTACCCAACAAGGTGGGACGCTAACGGCGTGGAACAAATATTCAAGGATCATATCCCTGCTGGAAGCTACAGCACTATCAAGGAATTGATCAAAGCTCTAAACGACATTTGATACGTTTCAAGGAAATTTTCCCGGAGTTGTATACAAGTACACAAGCCTCAACAAAAAAGGGAAGTTATCTGTACACCAGATATACAGCTGCTGAGTCAAACAACCCAAACTAAGTCTACAGCTAGTTTCGATCCTCATACTAATCTGATCAAAGTACCAAAAATCTCCGTACGCCGCCAACATTCTACTAGGCCTGCATAAGCAAATGTACATCTTCACGGATAAACGTCGAATCGCAACCCGTGGGTGACATTGTGGCAAAAGCTGTTACGTATCGTCGGTATCAACAACGTAAAAATATCTCTACGGCATACATAAGACAGTTAGCTACGACCGTTGCACTACATGCCGGTGCTTAGAAGGGAAATTGAAATATTGGAAATCAATATAAAGAACCGACATGGGGAACCTGTACCATTCGAGTTTGGAAAAGTGTGCGGAAACTTCATTTTCGGCGCTGCTCAAAATGAATGTCCCACCAAAGATAATACGTCAACCAGGCTGGAACAGGAATATCTTCGATCTACCACGGTGTTCCTATAGCGAAGGCAAAGGGATAGGAAGTTTTTTCAGCGGCCTTTTCAAAAGCGTCGTACCGTTGCTAAGAAGCGGTTCTAAAGGCCATCGGAAATCAGGCGCTTCATACGGGTATCGACGTGCTCTCCGACGTTGCCAAACCAACGGCGTCTTTCATAGAGGCTCTATGGTAAACGTTGTTCGGTGAGGCTGGAACAAACCTGAAACGCAAGGCTGAACAGAAAATCAGCACGCTGATGACCAGCTCAGACTATAAAGGGCGTCGTAAGAAGCAACGAGGTCATTCTAAGGTCGTTACCCGATGGGAAAAGATCAAGAAAGAAGCTAAAGATATTTTCAGTTAAAATGTCCTTTTTAAAACCCCCAGTTCTGCGAGTGTGCCAGCAGCGAACTCGATCTCTTTTCCTTGCCACCCACTCAAACCAGTCTTGAAAGGGGACAATGGCTCCAGTACAAACATGTCTCTATCCTCACCGATGATTCACCCATCGAATTTACCGTTACAGGTCAACGGCGAGTTCTATATAGATCATTCACAGACTATGCTCTATCTCAGGGTTGCCATCATGAAACCAGACGGTGGCGCTTTCACCGAGGTGGATCAGATTGCAACCTTTTAACAACTGGTTGCATTCGATATTCACGCAGGTGGACGTGTTTTTAAAACCAAAAACTAGTATCACCGCCCAGCAACACGTATGCCTATAGAGCGTACATTGAGACGCTGCTCAATTACAACAGCGAAGCAAAAAGAACGCATTTGACTTGTGGTCAGTGGTTCGCAGACACTCCGGAACTTTTGAGGAGGCTAACGCCAGCAACAAGGGATTTGAGGCCCGTCGCAGTCTCACCACAAAAAGTAAGACGGCGGATCTTATGGGTGGTGTCTAAAACGGTTTGACGTGTTTAACCAAAGGGGAGAAATACGTTTTTTGAACGGCACCGAACTCAGAGTCAAGTTGGTCCGTTACCGTGACGGGTTTAGTCTTATGGCGGTCCCTGAACTCCCTCACTTTAAGGTTCACATCGCCGAAGTTGGTCTTCTAGTGCAACGTGTCAAAGTAGCACCTTCTATATTGTTGGCACACGCCAAAGCATTAAACGTCAGTCCAGCAAAGTATCCCATCACCCGTGTGGAAGTAAAAACACTCACTATTCCTACGGGTGTGCAAGGGAAATCGCTGGAAAACGTATTCACCGGGCAGTTACCCAAAGGGTGCATCGTGGGATTTGTGTCAAACGCGGCGTTCAACGGAGGACGCACCAAGAACCCGTTCAACTCTCATACCTAAGGTATTAACCATTTCTCGCTGTAGGTGGACGGGGAACAAGTACCGTCGAAACCGTTACAGCTCGATTTTTCAAACGGACAGTATGTCCTGTCCTACCACACGCTGTTTTCTTGAACGGGTATCCATTTCCTGAACGAGGGTAGTGACATCACACGAGAAGCTTCCCCAAGGGATATCATCTCTTGGCTTTCGATCTCACACCTAATCTGTCCGCTCAATTGACATCGCATTGTAATTTGACGCGACACGGTTCTCTGAGCATCGAAGTGAGCTTCACCAGGGCTCTCACCAAAACCGTCAACTGTATCGTGTACGGCGAGTTTTGCCAACATCATCACCATTGACAAGGATAGAAACGTCGTGACCGATTATGGAAGTTAATGTAATTGGCTTCCCGCCCTTGCCCCCTCACTTAAACTATGGACGTCATTGTGGAATTCCAGAGCTTCATCGACGACAACAAATAGTTTATCGTCAAGGAACTGAGTGTTTTATCTGTATGTGGCACATTACTTCAATATTGGGTGTTGAAACCACCATACGCTATCGAAGAACTTTCCACGATGCCCGAAAGAAATCCGTCTATATAGTCAACAATCTGCATGGTATCACCTGGGATAGCGGTGATATGGATTACAGTCTGCTCGAATCCCTCATCTTCCGTGCCACAACGCATGCAGAAACCGTCTACGTCAAGGGGTCAGAAAATAAAAAGTTTTTAGTCAAATATACGTGTACACCTACCGTAGATCTGTACGACAGAGGTAGTTCGTCACTGAAAACACTTAAATTGGGTCGCACCATGTTTATGGCACATAGTTCTGTTTGGAATTTCTGCTCTGCCTCTATCGTCTGGGACTTCAAGACTGGATGAATGAAGATGGACACGCACACTATAAGACGTGCGCTGAAAACAAGTCCGTGGTTCCGTTCTGTACGGTCGGGTGTTTTCCCTGCTGATCAACTACCCGCATGAATAACTCGACCTGCCGCTCTAGTCATCAACACCGATCCGCATACTAGGCCTGGGACGCATTGGGTCGCCATCTTTATCGACAAGAACGGCGTGGGAGAATACTTTGACAGTTATGGTTTTCCACCGCGTATAAAGTCACATCTGGCATTTATACGCAAAAACACTTTTCGCACGTCCCATAGCAAGCTACAACTTCAAAGCATCGCATCAGACGTTTGCGGCCATTACTGTCTCCTGTACCTTCTCTATCGCGCCCAGAACATTCCTCTGAAAACTTTACAAAACCTATTCTCACCCACCAATCATACAGCCAACGACGCTAAGGTGGTGAGATATTATAATTGTTTTTTCAAGACTGTAGGGGCATGCCGCCCTTCAAGAGGCCGTGTCCAGGCGGCGTGCGCCTATAAAAGGGGCGTCTCAACGACGTGTAGCCCATAACCACCGAACATCATGGATGGTCAAGACGTTTACGGCAGCAAGGCAAAGCCGGTGAAACCACTTGCCATCACCAGTATTTTCAACACATTGTTCCCGCTGGATGGAGTCGACGCCAAGCGGGTCATCGTCGGCATGAGTGTCAAGAAACAACTTTACGCCCTATGTCCAGCTAGAAAATGTGGAGGGAACTGCGCCGTGTTTAACTGTACAGAATGGCAAGAACTGGGCAGTTACAAGTCTGTCATATCAAAGTTTTTCAGCAACACACAACCTCCTCAGAAGATTAGTCTGACTAATCACGAAAACTCTCTGAGACGCATGTGCGGTGACCGTATGGTCGTCATAAACGAGAAACAAGACGCCGGACTCAAAAGGTTCGCCTATCTAGCACCTAGCTTGGCGCGTATTTGCGAGGTGTGGGACCTCATCGACGTCGCCGTCGACCGACGTGACATGTGGTCGACACCTGTCGCACGCTATTGCAACAATTTGATCGACACACTCGTCGTGGATGTATGCGACACGTTAACAGAATCGGTGGATGTCATTGATCTAGAACATCCTACGGTGGAAACGCACATTAAAAACCCAGATCTTATCAGTGCTAGTTACTATACACGTCAAGTCATCGGTTTGGACTATTACATGCTGGATTGTGAACTAAAAACAATTTTACTAACGCATCTAAAAGACACTGTAGAAAAACGTATGACCGAATATATGCGTCATTCCTGTAAAAATGTATAATTGTGCTGTTTAATAAATAAATATATATGTAAATCTGTGTTTTATTCACGAGTCCCAACTTTACTTGTCTACCCTCCACCCTAGCGCCCCCAATGACCTCAATATCTAAGTTTGTCTCAACCCGTCTTGTCGAGCCAGGGAAAAAAACCGTTGCCCTGGGGCAATTAATATTCTTGTCGCAACTTGTCTTGACGACCCGCAAACCTGGCGCCAGGGTTGCGACATAACACGCAATGGAAAAAACCCCAAAGTTGTACTGTCCATGACGGATACAAACATCCATGCGTTGTGAAAACGATACCGAACAAACAATTTTAGTAGAATTTTGTACCGGTATAGCGGCCCCTAACTTAGGATTCGTTGGCCCTGATTGTGTATATGTCAGCTAGAGTTGCGACATAACACGCAATGGAAAAAACCCAAGGTTGTCGAGGTCACGATATATTCTTGTCCTGACTTGTCTGCCCTCCAACCTGGTGCCAGGAGGGGAAAGGGTTGAACACACACCTGCTATACTTGTCTCAACACGTCTCTTAGCAAGAATCAACTGGTTTTTTGCAGCCTGTAGGGGGAGGAACTGGAGGGGGGGAAACCAACAGCGGAGTGAAGGAGAAAGTTGGCATTACACGACTGAAGCTCGATAGAGAAGGGTCGCAGCACCTCGGCAGCCATGAATAAAAACTCCGACACCCCCCCAACCTACCTTTAATAGAGAAGGGTCTCAGCAGCCATGGCGCGAGGAACGCCTAACTCCAACCAACACGGCCGCCGTGAATAAAAAATCCTACCAATTAATTAACAATAATCAATTAACGATAATTATTCACCAACATGTACGTGTTTGGAGGGAAGGGGGAGGAGGGGGAAGGCCTGGAGGGGGAAGGCCTGGAGGGGGAGGAGGGCTCAACCAATCAGAGGAAAGTAGGTCAGGTGTGGGGGAAGCCAATCAGAGGAAAGTAGGTCAGGGGTGGGGGAAGGAGAATGTAGGTCAGGGAGGGTTGGGGGAGGAGGGGAAGCCGTGTGTTTTGACCCGTTGGCGGAAGTGGTGATCTCATACGCCACCCTAACTACTTACACAATAAAATAAACAATAGACTTCAACCAACAGAGGTTATGTTGCGGACCAACTGTCAAGCTCATCTAGTCGGGTTTTCCAATTATGGAAAGGTAGAGGTTAAAATCTCAGTCAGTTGTACTGTGGCTGCCTTTTCTTTAAAAGTTTTCCCACTCTCCCTTCATTCAAATAATTAGTGTTTATTTTCCTTTAACTATTATTTCTTTATTCCTACGGGAGACCTGGCGGTCTAGGGGTAAGGTGTCAAACCTCCGTGCTGGGGTTCCGGGGTTCAATCCTCGGTTCAGGCACAAATTTATCTGATTGCCAAACCCTTTCCTCACCTCTGACAACACGTGTATTTATCACGATTTGTGAATGTGTAGAATGCCAGGCCTCCTCCGTGGTTCGGATCCCACGTTAAACTGTGGGTCCTCCATTTCATCTCACAAGCCCCCTACCATTACATTTGGCGTAAGTGCATATAACTCGAACGGGTAGTAAGACGTGGTGCTAATAATAATAATAATAATAATAATAATAATAATAATAATAATAATAATAATAATTTCAATTTCCTTTATTATAGTGCTGGCCAACAGTCGTAAGACCTATAACAGGCCAGCACTGAAAAGTACACACGTACATTACCTTACAATACATATATTTACACAAGAAAAAATGATGGACAAAAAATGGCTAAATAATGTTATATACTGATGAATAGTTACGAGATAAAAAAACAGTAGTTAATAATAATAAGAATAAAAAGTAACATTAAAAACAAATAACTAAATAGTAAGCAGTAACATTATGCAAAAATAGATCAGAATATTGTAAGTTTAATTAATATAGGCTGAACCTCTACATGATAAATTATTGATAATTATTATTAATAATAATAATAATAATAATAATAATAATAATAATAATAATAATAATAATGTATTCCTATCTCATTAGTTTAGTTAAATGCTGATAGACTAAATGGGTAGAAAGACGCGGTATATGAAAAAAAAAATGGTATAGGTAAATTTTCTTACGAATGAACATCTGTCAGATAAAAAATGCTACTAGATCTACTTTAGCGTCATTCGTCAAGTCATGTACTCTTCATCTATTAATTTTGATAGGTATTAGGCCTATCAATAACTGTACAATAACACTAATATTTTAATAAAATATTATCAATTTTAAGCTTAACCACAAAATTTATATTTGTATTTTCTAAAAGACGTAAGATGTAAATTCATAAAGTCAATGCATACAAGCTCTTTGCTTCGTTAAGCTTATACATCCTCCCCAAGCAAAAAGAATTGTACTATAAAATATAACTACGCATTGATAAAGTATTGTGATACAATATTTATATTGGTCTAAAGAACACAATTGTTATATGAGTGTAAGAGCTTTCAATAAACTTAAGCCTACTTCTATTTGTTGAAATGTGTATTATTAAAACTCACAGTGCATGTTTATTTGCAAAGCTTATACATTTGCCTTGTCTATTTGTATAATTTTAATGTCTTAATGAAACTTGACTAAATAGGAAAAATTAATAAATACAAAAACAACTGTCGAAAAAAAAAATTCCTTTACAAATGAAATAGCAACGAAGCAGACTGTATATCAAATAAACTAAAGTATGTTTTTGGTCAAGGGGAGAAACGATAATAAAAAGGAGTGAATGATGAACTAGAAGATAAAAGTATAAAATGTACTTACAGTACATGGAAATAAAATAAATAATATTGAAACAAAATAAAAAGATGTTCTCTATGAATAAATCCAGATGACCTTTACTACCTGGAATACTCTATTCAAAACATATGTGAGCTATAAAAAGGTATCTCTTGGGTTAATTCTTTCTATGACCTTTCAGTCATATTGCTTTGAATCGCTTTGAGAATAAATATGTACTTCCCAGGAGTGTCATTTCATTATAATTTGAATCGTTAGTAATACAGAATTATAAAAGGTTTAATTTTAATTTGAGCTTACATCGTTGAGATTTAATAAAAACCAGACATTTTAATCTCTTGAGACACAGACAAAGTTTCACATCAATGGGACCATTGGTCGAGTTCTTGGTTCGAATCTTGGACAAACGGGATAATTTGCCCATTGCTCTTTATTACCAGTAGGCCTATACATTAGTCCAGCACTTGGTTACTGGTTTTACACCATTTCTCTAACAATCTCAACAACCACTATCCAGAGCATCAACCAGACCATCAATTTACCATTTTATGAAAGGGTGCAAACCCAATTACAAAGGATACATTTTTGACCCTACTTGTAATTTAGTTCGAGACTCTTGTTTTAGTAAGAATACGTGTTAAAGTTTCACGTATGAAATATATATCATAAATAAAAATATAGACGTTACAGGCTATAAAATTTAATTAATTAATTAGGATTGGGTGACCTGGTGGTCTAGGGGTAAGGTGTCAGACTTCTGTGCTAGCGGCCGGGGTTCAATCCTCGGTCCCGGCACAGATTTATCTGATTACCAAACCCTTCCTTCACCTCTGACAAGACATCTTGTGAATGTGGGGAATGCCAGGCCACCACAGTGGTTCGGATTCCACGTTAAACTGTAGGTCCTTCATTTCATCTCACAATCACCCTACCATTACACATTAGCGTAAGTGCGTATAACCCGAACGGGTAGTAAGACGCGGTGCTAATAATAATAATAATAATAATTAGGATTGCATTTAGTATGCAGTTTCTACATGAAATGATCTTACTAGAATTGTAAATTAATAATTTGAGAATACTGACAAAATAATGTTTTAGTTAGGGATAGGTCAGTTCATTTTTTCGTTACCTCAGTTCCAACAATTATTTAATTAAGAATCAGAACTGATTTTGCTTCGAAAATTGTAGTATTATTTATTTATTGTAACTAAGGTAATAATAATTGCTTAATTTCAGCATACAATTATTACATCGCATATTTGTATATTTTGAAAATAGGTTATTTCTTTTCTGAACAAAATTGCAAGTTAGTATTTAGTACTTTCTGTTTTATTTGCTTTGGTAGAGATAAAATGGTTTATTACTAATTAATTAGACTTTAACATTACATTACATTATGTTACAATAGGACCCGCCCTATGCTGATATTTACGCATAACTCTCTGTAATTTATACTACCCGCTCCAATTATACTGACACTAATAGAATCCCTACAATAGCAATCTTCTCTATTGTAGTTCACGTAGGTTGGTACGACATAATAAAACAATTCTGAACTATTATTTTCTCTACATAATCAATTTCAACATAAAAAAAACCGTTCGTGTTCTTACCGATTAAATCTTCTGAAACTAGCAACCACCAAGACTGGCCTACACCTATCATCCTAAATTGACGAGTGGGCCGCGTGATCTACGATGTTCCAACAAGATGTAGTCCACTCCGTCCTGTTCTACTAACATGTAATGGGCCGGCCAATATTGGACACGACTAGAGAAAGACTATTCACCTATTCACCTGCCCTCTGATGGTAGAAAGATGAACTACTTTCAAAAAATCAAGTGGTTAAAGATATGGTTTGAAAGTCTGATGGAGCCTTGTCAAAAAAGTACCTACATGATTTTACTAAGCCGCATTGACGTCATCGAGCGTGTGTTCAGTTCTCCCACCTTGATTCTATTGCGACAAAACCCACTCTATATTGTGATGTGCATGTATGCCAAAATGACTATTTGATTACATCTCTTGACCGAGGAACATTGTCATGGACCTAGACAATGTCAGGATAAAACATTTATATATTATTTCTCCATCAGAATCGTAACTATGGCGATTTACTTATTGGACTCTAATTTAATTTTAATTCTTAGAGTCAGCCATGTTAGATGTTGTAAATTTTCTATTATCTAAATCTAATGATTTTTACCTGATCTTTAAATTTGAAATGAGGCTCTATATTTTGTCTGTCGCCACTTGGGCGCTAGAGTCTTTTCGAGTATTAAATCTTTAAATAGCCACAATTGTTAATTGACTTGGAATTGAATGAGTTAAATGTAAATTGTGGATAATAGTAATTATTTTGTAAACTTAAACATATCGTTTCTTATTTTTGTTTGCATTTTGATATATGGTTTAATGTAACGTAATATTCTGATCTTTTTGATTAATTATGAAATTAATTAACTCTAGTATATTTTCTAATCTTTTTTATGGTTTGCTTCTTATATGATATTTTCATTATTATTTACTAATAGGGTTATTGTTTTCATTTCCTAATATTGTGTCAGGATCTGATAGTCCCGGGGAGTTTGACTAAAGTCTGTTAGCCAAACTCTCACGTTATTTAAAGTCTCTTATAGAAATATAACATGCAAAGTTAACGTTTTTGAAGTATTTATTCTTTGATATAAAAAATACACTTTGTTAACATTTTGAAGGTGCCCATTAGACCCTTATTTAGTCTTCATGTATTACCCAGATGGATATTAATATTTTTGATTTATTGTACTAAATTAAACCCGTAACTTTGTGCTGTCTCTTCAAGACTGACCCATTTGAATATTGGATATATTACAAGTTTATAACTCTCTCTTAAATTATCTGCGCAATTTATAGATGTGAAGTTATTATCAATTTGTTTGGTTTTCAACATATCTCACTTTGAATAATGAGACCTTGTAAAGTTTTCTGCTCTATTGTTATTGTTTTGAATAAATGGTTCATATTGTTGCTTTTAAATATTGCTAATAATTACCCTTGTCACTTGTTCCATAGCTTACTCCCGCTCCCTTTTATCTTATATAAGGTCGTATATAAAAGGACACAGAGTGGGGTTGTAACAAGACTAGGCAGACTCATCATTAGTTTCAACGCTTTCCAAATAGGTGATAAGAAAATTCGTTTGAATCTACAATCATTTAGTGGGGGAAAATATTTTATTCAACCACATGTACAGAGCCGTATTAAGGTATTTCGAGACAACAGGCCCTCACTTATTGAAACCCCTTTCCCTCTTGTATTTGGTAGAGCACCCAATTTTTATAAAACTTTTGCATGTATTGTAATTTTATAAATGTTAATATAACTATTTTGAGGGTGGGAGGTTGAGGGTATAAACAGCTAACGGTAAATACAAATATTACATTACGTAATATGTTCAGTAGATTTAATATTTTTGTAGTAGTGTTTCAATGACTCAAAAGATTTTTCAATGCTTGATTGTGAAACCTCCCCAAATACCCAACTAAACAGATGGACCTAATAGGGGCAGAAAGTTTAAGCAATCAGAGTTCTTCGTTTGAGTGAAATCAGTTACAATCGTCTGAGAACAGACAATTGTTACTCAGCGCACGCAGCTCACCCGGTTGCGGAAACAGTTACCAGATTTTATTTCATTTAAATATTATTATAAATAAAATCTTTTACTTTTTTATATATTCAAAGTTTTTTAAATCTGTTTCATGTGATTTTAGCCGTCATTTAATTTCTTTTTAAATAAGTTTAATCATTTCCAAAACATAATAATTAATATTGAATCACACTTCTTGTAAACTTAACAACTACGATTATTAAACTTCACATTTTCATATTTAACGCTCTTGACTTATTTTTTTTTAGAATGTTTTCTAAAATATTTTTTAATTCGTGTTAAAGGTTTCCTCTTCTGTGCGTTCCTCTCTAAAATAATGTATTGGTTCAGGGCCCTTGTATCCCCTCACCATTCCCGTAACATGAAGACATACATTTATAGCCATTAGGGAACGTATTCAATTATTAGTTAACAAAATGAAATACTAAACTCAGTGGTGGATCATTTTACTTGATGGTAAAATCATTTTGATCCAGAACACGTGAATATTTGAGTATTTAAAGTTTTAGTGTGGCTTAAAACTATTGGAAATAGTCAGCATGGTATTAATTACTTACTAAATATCTATTTCTAGGAAGGGGGAAACTCGGAAGAAGTAAGATCCATTATGATTGATCCGAGCTCATCCGAAGAGGAGAGTGAAGAGGAGCAGCAAGATGATCCGAATCATCATCACCATCACCACCACCATCGAAATCATCATCATCATTCTGAGCCAAGTAGTGGTAACCTTGAGGTTCCCGGAAGTACTGCAAGTCTCCCAAGGTCAGTGAAAGTCAGGTTGGTAGCTTAAATATTAATCCAAATTATATTTGTGTTTTGAAAACGATCTATAAATAGTGTGTTGTTTTAACACTGTTATGATATGATTGTATCCACACAATCCATGTTGATACAATACAGTAATTATGAATAATCTTTTTACGATAATAGGAAGCAGAGTAGTGAAAAGTAAATTGTAAACACGTTTTGAGATCATTCTGATTTCATTTACATAAGGTTGTATCTAAAGGCCTATTGGTCCACACACACACACACCCACACACACGGGATCCACGCCACTGCACGTCTCTGCACACTGTGTCTATCATGTAGCATATAGTATATAGCAAGGAGAATTTCAAATTCATTCCAAGAAGAATCTGATAATCAGGAGCTGAGAAAAAGGTCCATGCAATGTTTTTAGTGCACTCGGTGTGGTGGTTTTTGCGTGAAAGAGTAACATATAAATACATAAAGTAGTTTTTGTTATTTTTAGTATATAAAATTATCCACATGCACCAATAATTATGTTTAGCTATTGATCCTTTATTGATTTGAATTGTGACATAAAACGCGAAAGTAAGCTGACGAGTACACAGTGTTAAATTAGAGATATAATCTGGGCATACTTTAAAAGCTGACATTTCGTTTGAAAATTAATATATAACTTCTTTATACACACTACTTTAAAATGTTGCATGTTGGGGCTATTCAAATCTATTCACAGGGTTGTAATTAAATCGAATCAAAATTATTTTAGCATGTTTTACCTAATTAACATCATTTAACTTTTTTACTCCATTCACCCCGTTTATCTTTCATAACCATTTTGTACTTTTTTTACTTTTTACACATGTTTACTTTTTTTATACTAAAACAATACCCTTTTTGCCTTTTTATATCTTTTTTATATCTTTATATTGTTGACTTTATTATTCACATTTACCATTTTTTTACATTTTTACCTTTTATACCCATTTAATCCATTTTACCCCACTAACGCTTTTTACTCTAATTACCTTTTTAACCTTACTATCCGTTTTGGCCATTTTGCTACTTTTTAATTTTCTTATAGCTTTATTTTTTACCCCTTTTAACCTTTTTGCCCTATTTTATTTTAATTAGGTTTACTTTTTGCTCTTTTCACCATTTTTACCCTTTTAGACTTTTTTATTATTTTTGCTATATTGTGCTCCTTTTGAAATTTTGATACCTTATTATATATTTTTTACAAAAGTTGCCCTTGTGAACTTGTTGCCCTTTTTGAGTAGATTTATTTTTTATACTTTTCACCATTTCTGGCCTTTTTGGCCATTTATTGCACTCTGTACACATTTTTACATAAATAATTACCTCAAGTGACCTGGTGGTCTAGGGGTAAGTTGTCATACTTCTGTGCTGGGGATCTAGGGTTTAATCCTCGTTCCCGGCACACATATATCTGATTGCTAAACCATTCCTTCAAAGATTTTCCAGTAGAAATAGAATATTGGTCACACTTGGAGCAAAGATTTATTTCGGTATATGAATGCTGAGGGGTGATTTGTAGCTTTAAATACATCAGAATGTATTCAAATTCGTCAATTTCAGTATTGCGGATTTAGTCATAAAACTCAGTTAAATAACATAGTAGGTTTTTATGTGTAACACTTTCTTGTTCTCTTTGGTATGATTTAATATTTTATTCGTCCTATTGCACATCATTAAACTTTAAGATAAATTAGGTTAGTTATAAAACTACCCACTTCTGTGGCCACTCTCGCAGAAGACTAGATTGGAGATGACAGGGGGATCAAGTTCGAATCTCGGTCAGGTGTACTGAGATTTTTTCCCCCAAAATTGTTTTCCACTCTCCCTCCACTCGAATTCGGGTACACTTTCTATAAATATAACCTTCCTGATTCATAAAACCATTAGCGTAGCTAGAACATAAGGGAATAACCCGAAAGGGTAGTAAGACGCGTGCTGAACAAAATATCTAAAATTAAACTAACTAAAAAACATTTACCACAAAGTAATATCGGTAACAAAGAAGGATAAGAAACCCAAATATTTTAGTTCCTAACAGAACTGCCGATATCTTGCAATAACCGACCTAAACAGAACACAAAAATGTAAGCCCGGAAATCAAAATTTGAATTGGTAAATAATGACTCCTATCACACTTCAAATTAATACTTACGGCAAAATCAAATTTTTACATAAACTATTCATTTTGAAAGTGGCTTATACCGACTGATATTTAGTTTTGTGTTTAGACTATTTCAAGATGTTCTACACATATTATATTTTTGTATTATATAAATAAACATAAACTAGGCATATAATAAAAACATGATTAGCTCTTAAATGACAAAATATGGACATAACGATGTTTGTACACTATGCCATATAAGAGATAGGGACTTCAAGTGTAGTAGGCCGTGTTTTGGCTCCATGTGTTATAGAAATTGATGTTTATTGACTGTTAAATAATTGCTATAAATATAATATACTTTTTATAAAGTGCATAATATAAAACTATAAAATATTAACAGCCCAACCCTTCATTCATTTTTGTAAATATTCAAGAATAGATATACATTCATTTTCCCCTAAATTTCCAAACTATTAAGACTTAAACTGATTCAGTAGCCGCACCACTCTTGCAACAGACTGGATTATCAATGACGGAAAGATCAGGATTCAAATCCGAATTGGGTGTATTGAGGGTATTTTTTTTACTAAATGGTTTTCCACTTTCTCTCTCTTCAGGCAAATGTGGGTTCACCCCTAAATTAAACCGTCTTCATTCCTTACACTAAAATAATTATTAGATAAGTGCATAACATGAACGGGATAGTCAAACGTGTTGCTAATAAATAGAAAAAAAGTCCTCTAAACTACATATCTAACTCATTTCATGAATTGAAACCCCAGACATTGAGTTTTATATTATTATGAGAATATAGTTAAAGGCATGTAGACCTTTCCATCATTTCAACTTTGAATACTAATCAATTTGAATTTGAATGAAAATATTCCATCCTGGCTGCAAGCTACTATTTTGAATTAAAGTTTTTATGACACTTTTTTTTAATATCAGAGCTTAGTTAGTATCTGACTATAAGGTGAAATGAAATGTTGTGCAGAATTACAATATTTTCTTGGCCTGCAAATATATCATAATTCAGAGCACCAAATAGTGTGTGATGTCGCTTAGGAGCATCGAGTCATTTATATTTTATAGTATTCGTCATAATCTATATATCTTTAATATTAAGGATTGTAAATTTATCTTGAAAATCTTAATAGTGTCCTAGCCCTAATGAAATAGTTTCGTATAGTATAGTTGGGAACAAAAATTTAAAAAGTGGGTTATGAAAAATTCTCGAAATAATTTTTCTAAGAAAAATAAGTGTAAAATGTTATTAAACATGTTAAACATTCCCCACATACCTAATTTGATCAAAATTATTTGGAGATATTTTGAAACAAATACAAATTTTTCAATTTTCAATCATATAAAAAAATTAAAAAATGAAAGTGCTGTTTATAGACTAGTATAAAACATAGCACCAGGAATTCGTGTTCATCAGCATCATTGAAATATTTTTTTAAACTATGAAATATCAAAATTCCATATTTAGTAAACTACCCTTAATTTTGGAGTTTAAATCAAATTCACAATTTCGTCACATACCTACAAACTTTATAATAAGTTTGAATGCAATTCATCTAACCTTTTCGATTGTAGTCCCAGATATAGACAGGCATACATATTGTTAAACCCACTTTGATTTGCAATCGGAGGCACATAAAACATTTATATCCATAATAGTATTGGAGGCTGAGGGTGAAAATGTTTGATTGCGATATTTTCTCTATAAGAGAGATCAACTAATTATATATTTCCTATATTATTGTTACCTGGCGGTTTAACGGTAAGGTATCGAACTTCTGTGTTGGGTCCGGGGTTCAAATCCTCGGTACCGGCACAGAATT